>JAQIXS010001138.1:0-33384 GCA_034700785.1 Rossiulus vilnensis | reverse complement strand
TTCGAATATTCGAACTCAAAATTTATTTCGGATTTCGAATAAGCGAATGTTCGAATATTCGAAAAGCACAGCACTAACTGTGACTACGATATTCACTAATGCCGGTTTAAGAAACACTGTATTTGCTTACTTTGTTATTCAACCATGCTGAAAGACGAGACGTCTTTGCATAAGCCTTCGACATAATGCATCACCAAAGATTGTTGAAAAAGAAATTAAGCTTTTGACTTTTTTGTATGATCGACAAAATGCATGTAATTTTTTGCATATTATTAGACGTTGGAAGTCAATTACAAAGGCTTGCCCTCACCTACAATAAATTAAATTTAGCAGCGATGTTGGTGTCCACCCAGATGAGGTGGTAAATGCCTTGTAAATTGGGCACATGTATTTGTCCCCATGCCACATAGCATTTGTTTGCTGACAGTAGGGCATTGAGTTGAATTAGCCCAAATTTGCTGATTAGATCGACTAAAAAGAACTGCGGGCAGTAATGTCAGAAAGCTCCTGTAATTTGGATGGCGTCTATTTGAGTCCAAAAATAGTAAGAAGAAATCGTGAAAAGCGAATTACTCGGCGTAATTCCTATTGTGTTGTCCTTGCAGGGGGAGGTCTGATCTGCATTTATCAGAACGGCGCTCTTACTTGGGACGGTTTTATGGACGCCATATTCCTGGCTTACTGCCAGACGAACGTCGACAATGGCGGGAATGGCTTTGTTGCTAAATTGGTTTTGCGGGTAGTGTTTTGTTGTGGAAGATTTCCAAGTTGAGGGCGGGGAGACGAAGGAGAAATGCCCACTGGTGTCGTATATATTGACGGACTCGGCTTAAAATACGCTTTATGGGAGCGCATAAATAGACGTAATGCGTTTGTCAATACATCTGTGACAATTTCGCTCAACTTTCCCAAATGCGACCGATCGTATTGATCGGCCGCTCCACCCATCGACTGACGCGGAAATAGCAGACGGTCATCCAATGTTAATGACAGACTTCCGTGCTGTTGAAGGGGTAGCCGCAGCAGAAATCAGTCACGTGACCGGGTTAATTTAATTAAAACTGTATGCCAGCCATGCAGAATTTGTCATTGTAAATTTTGCTCCAGTTACGTACAGGCATACCTCGTACTTGCGTATCAATTGGGAGCAGAGAGAATACTTGAATCAAAATCGTACTTGTAGTGAAACACTTTAATTTTTCACTTACTTGTCTAATTAGGCAAATGTTATTAGGACTTGAAAATAACCTGGTTGTCACACCTGGGTTTAAAACTTGGTGGCTCTGACGCATTTTTCTCAAATGATTGTTGTGGTTGTCCACTATGATCTGTTGTTTATAAAGTGAAAATGTTCCGGATAATTATAAAATAAATAAATATACCCTTGAAACAGAAACCCATATTTCCGGAGGTGGCATAACGAGTTTTTGAATTGATGAATTTCTTATTTTTACTTTATAAATAAGACACTTTCAAATCATGAAAAATAAGTCTTAATGGGCGACCTATTTTGTGCATGAAAAAAAAATTAGCGATTATAATAAGTATTTTGTAGTTTTTCGTTGTTGGTATTTTTGTTGTTGTCTAGAATTGTGTAGAAATTCAGCTCTCAGCGTTGTAATCGCTAAGAAGTTGTCGAGTACGCGAATGCAGGTCCTCATGCAAAAACGAAAGATTCCAAATGGGGGGGGGGGGGGAAATCGGAAGATAACAGAAATTATTTTACTAGTGTCCTCACTACTTGCAATTAAATCATTGAGATTTTAAAACGTTAATACTCTTCTACAACACGCAATGTGTCTATTGCTGTCCAGTGCGACCAATTTAGCAACTAATGCGTTCACAGTTGTGAAACAGGAGTTGATTTCCTGGCACATACAATGTATCTGCGGGAGAGGTCAACAAAGATGTAGAAGTGCTCAAAATGCGCTGTCACCGAGAAGGAGAAGAGTTGCATTTTGCAGTTGTAGGTTTTCTTCGAGCTGAGCAGAACTCCAAGTTCACTAAAGCTGGGAGTCGACGTCATGCTTAGAAACCTTGATCAACGTTCAACCCAAACAAGTGCTGCGCGTTCCCTTTGCCATGTCCGTAATCGCTCGCATCGACGTTGCCGGATGATGCACAAAAAAAACAAAAAACAGAATAGAATGCGAGATTCGATGAAGTGAGTGGTCATGCACCGATCTTCACGTCTGTTTGTATTGAACGTAAATACACCATGCTGTTTTTTTCTTCTCATAGCTGAAGGGCCGTGAATCAGTCGAGCTCAGTGCTAATTTGATGCGAGAGACCATTAATTGAATTAATATCAAACTGTTCTTCGTCGGAGTTGACATCGAATATTTTTGACTTCTCAGAGGCTTCTCATGGGCAGCTTTCAGCATTGCTCGTTACATCTGCTGAAGGTGAATTTTGAATGCCATTCGTTAGTATTGAAATGATGTACAGAGGCTTAAATTATCCTACGTGTAGAAGGGAGAGGTTGTAAAAGTGAACAAAAATATCCAAAGCCCAGTACTGCGGACCATGCCGTAATCTGGCAGCATTAAGCTTCTGTACACATTCTCATCATTGACAATGAAGTCCCTATAGTAGTTAATTTCTTTTTTTATATTATTCTGCATTAAGTGTTTCGAAGCAAAATCATAACTGCATCCGATGGACAGTGAGGTTAATGGGAGAAAAAGTTCAATTCCTGATCTTTCGTCGCTCGCAAATGCGGGAAGCGAGAATCTCAGTTTGGATAATGGCCGAATTCAGCACAACCAGCTGATGGCAGACCAAGCGAACGTAATTTCGGACACAGACTCCAGCGATGGTCAGTTGCATTCGATTTGCACCAATTATTCGATCAAAGAGATACTTCAAGAGGGTACTTTGAATGCCTCCACGTCTGGCATGATAGCGGGACGAATGAACCACGGTGAGGATGAGATATACGAAAAGAAACCAAATGACGGTAATTTACACTTGTTTTTACTTATTTTTAACTTTTAAAGTTTTGCAACATTTACGCTGCGATCATGATGTTGGAATATTTGTAGAGGCATTGGAAATATTCGTAGTGGGCACGTTTTAAACTTTCGTTTAGCAAGAAAGCAGGCTGTCTTTAAGCTAAATGCACAAAACAACATCATAAGCACAACTTATCAATTCAACACAGTACCTTACTGTTAGAAAATAAACGCCATGTGATCGTGAGTGAAATTCACATACCCAATCAATTATGCATGCGTTTCATTAGGCAGTTCCGTTATTGCTAAATTAAACTTTCAATAGTTAAAGACTATCAATTGAAAGAATACTCCAATGCGTAATGGTTTGCAAAAGGAAAAAAATCAACAAAAAAACGCTAGTATAGACTCAAATGATTTGGGCTTCCGTAATAGGATTGGAATAATAACCCACGTAACAAATTTAGCAAATAGATCTGCCTGGCTGCAGTAATCATGATCAGCATCAGTTAAATACAGGATGTCCCAGAAATCAGAACATATTTCTATGATATGAAAGAATTTTATCCTATAGGCTTGATTATTAGTTTGTCTCTTCTGTTTGTATATTTTTTTTTAAAAATACACGAGCATATTCTTAATGTCTTTACGAAAATTAGGGAGTGTGCAACCGAGCGATTTGAAAACTGCAGAACACTAAACATTTACGTGTGTATTGAAAGTGTAACTTGAAGTTTTGACTTTTCGTCAAGGCGTTGCATTGGCTCGTTAACAGAATTGCGCCATTTCATAGAAGTACGTGGAGAATTTTTTAGAACATACTGGGGGGAATCCTTGGGGAAGTCTGGAAATTGAAATAACGTGTATATTTACCTGAGAAGTTTACGAATTCCGAGTCGGTTGGGTAATTTAGAAGTGCAGAAAAATGTCCTCCAGTTTCTCAGTCGCCTATTCACTTTTGGATTCTGAACGTGTTGTGATGCACGTCCTTAGCGATGTTAAATTAATAAATTCAATTTGGCCGTCATCTATTGGATTACTTCGGAATCCATTTAAAATTAATGAAAAGCTAATTATAATTATAACCTTATCTTATCTTCTGGAAAGCAAAAAGTGCGCTGCAACAGCGAAGACGTAAAAAACGTTCTATTTTTTAAATTTAAAAAAAAATGGAACGTTTTCTTCGTGTTAAGACGCTTCTGTTAATATCCTTATAATTATTGGCAAACACTGCGTGCACCTAAGTAATGCGGTGAAGCTAGACCACAGGCGGACAATCTATAGTTTAAGACATTTTTTAAACCTTTTAAATGTTGATAATGGAAATGCCTTCCGTAGATTTATTTAGAAAAATAAATTACGAAGAATAGGTTATAGCAAATTGCGAGAACGCTGTAGGCGAAAAGTTTCAATATTGCAGATCAGAATAAATATTTATTCACAAATCACAATTTTTAGAATTCATTTCCATTTGCAATTTGTTTAAAATAAAATTAAAGTAAGGCCACAATGCTTAAATTTTTAAATTTTTAAGTTAAATACTCATTTAAGTGTATAACCCATTCATCGTGTTAATATTAATGATAGTGAATTAACACTCACAACTTTTTTTATTTTTTAAACTAGATAATTAATATGACATTTTTGTGGACCTGATGGAGTTTAGTCTGCATTGTTTAGAAATTTAAAAAAAAATATTCCAGAAGTGCATGATAAAAATGGGCCCTGGTGGGACCTGACAAACTTTCTGGTAAAATCAATACCCGGCGCTTAACGTTTGCTTGGTATTTTTTTTTTCTTATAATATTTTATAAGCTATGATCAGATATATTTGGTATTGAATTGACAGGCTTTTTATCGCGATGCATTGACAATATCACCGGGCGACTGTTGGATATCAATGACTTTGTCAGCATTGAGAATACGCAAGAAGCATTGGGCTGCACCAACAGCGACGTCCTGTCTGTCTTCAACACCGTCCTCACCAAGTCAGTAAATGAGAGGAGAAAATACATAGTGGTTATTTGTGGATAATTACAAAAAAAAGGTGATTTTAAAATCGGAATTCTTCCTTTTTTTCCCATCTCCGTACAGCACAAATGCACAGGGCAGTAACACGAAAAGGAAACAAAGGCGTTATCGAACCACTTTCACAAATTATCAGCTGGAAGAACTGGAGAAGGCTTTTCAGAGGACCCATTATCCGGACGTCTTCTGCAGGGAAGAGCTGGCCATGAAAATCGATTTGACCGAAGCTAGAGTTCAAGTAGGAACAATGATACTATTTTTTTATAACGATTTTAAATTTTTTTTTCTGATTTTTTCTTATTTCTGATAAAAAAAAATTCTCTTAAAATTTTCGCTTTTTGTTTCGACAATTTTAAGAAATGCCCATTAAAACTAGTCATCGGGGTCCAATTTATGGTTTAAAATTGCCCTCTTCATTGCGTACGTTTAGCTCTGAGCCTGGGAATTACATCGAAGTAAATAATCAAAATCCTTAACATTTACAATGTGCAGTTATTCGAAAATGTTACAGGAATTTTTTTTAATCGTGTAAGAAAATGCAGTTATTTCAAAGTTTGAAAAAAATATGCAAGGTTTTTTTGCCTTCACTAAAAATGTTCACTCGTAGAAACTGTCGTGAATCATGTCATGTCAAAATCCTCGATTCACCACTTGCATTAGTAAACGCTTTTTAAAAAAAATGTCTCATTACACGTACCGTCTTTTGAGGTTTGGTTTCAAAACCGAAGAGCAAAATGGCGAAAATCTGAAAAGATAGCGTGCAAACAGCAACAGCAGCGACATCAAATTCAAAGTGCAATGGGCGTGGGTGAGTTTGAGCGACAACTTAAAAGATTGTTTTTCTCAATTAACAATGTTGGACAAGATGGGAGAGGGTGTAGTGGCGCATGAGCCACGAGGGTCTCTTACATCTGGGTCTCTTTGCTAGATAATCTGGTGAGCATGCTGCACATGGGCGAGATGGCGTCTCCCATGCAATGTGATCCGCCTCAAATCCATTCGGTGCCTTCTTCCGTGAATCCGATGAGCCTGAATAACCCTTACTTCGGGTGCATCGAATGGCCCCACGCAATTCCTACCTCATCTTGCCTCTCCTCTTCTTCGTCCGCGTCATCTTCTCCTGCAAACGCCTTCCTGGGCCTCACCAAACACGACATCAGTCTAGAACATAGCATTTCTGAACACGAAATCACATCCGTGTGTTTAGCCGACACGACGAACGATTCTATCGACAACGACGAGATCCACCAGCTCCATTTCAAGAGCAAAGAAAGTGACGGATCTGACAGTTTGGACAAGTTGCAGTAGTTTAGAGCATTAAAGATTTTAGTTAGGATGGTGAAATTTGTTTCACAATATTCGTTATTATAAAATCAACACCGCAGGGTTAAATGTTAAAAGTGAAGCATCACTGAAAAGCACCTCCTGTAGCAAATCGCAACTTTCTAAGTAAAAGAAAGATCCTTTATTGCGCTTTAATTGCCAAAAAAGAGAATGTCATAACTAATTTTTGCCAACGGGTTATAGCTTTTCAAAAACTGCAACGACCACCGCATATAATATCTTCAACAATTTCAGTTTAATACAAAAAAATAATGTCCAACAGCAATTCATAAATCACATTAATTGGTAACAATTTAATCGGGGAAATAAATTTTCGGCAAAGTGGCGCTTCGGTCTTCAATAGTTGGCGCATTTATAATTCACGCTATACTTTCCGGTTCCCAACAGTAATGAAATTGTTTATCGAGAGCAGTTAACATGATCATATCTATTTCTGGGAGCGTAAAATCTTTTGCTTTCCAGTTTGATTGAATATGTGCACATTCAACAGCTTTTGGAATAACACCTGATGAAAACGAGCACACAATTAAAATATTACGTTCTGGTAACACTGTAGAGATCCTCTCATTTCAGAAACATTACCAATTCCCTGTTGCAAGGCCCACTTAATAAGCACATCGGCTGCCGTTCTGCCATTTCTTCTTGCAATTTCATTTACAACTGGATCATTTATTAGCTGAAATTCAAAACGCCAAAATGATCCGAGCTAGGCTTGGGCATCACAATACCTCGCTTAATAAAATTAACATTCTTGAATAAGTTTCTCTCACCGTCTTGTTGCCTGATGTTCCAAGAGAAGAATACGCCTGTAAATGAATGCCATTTGTTTTGCAAAATGCAAGCGTATCTCTTTGAACCAAGTGAGGATGATATTCGATCTAGAAGTTTGAAAATATCCATTTCCTTCAATTGGTAAAAAAAAAAAATCTGTAACAAATAACCAGTTTTCTTACGTGATATGCACGTTTACCTGTAATACAGCAGGCTTCACCTCGCAATATGCCAACAGCTGTTTAAGATGTTTCATCGTGTAATTACTAACTCCAATTGCTTTAAGGTTGCCTAGCGTTTAACAGAAATGTTCTTATTTTTAACTCGCAACACTAAATTTGCAGTATTTTAAAAATATTGTCATTAAAAACGTGATGACGATTTTTAATACAATATTTAACAGGTTAACATTACCTTTTTTATAATAAGTTTCCATTTGCTGCCAGCTTTCTTTGCGCAACTGTGCATTTGCGGGATCACTGGATTCAACTTGCGCGGCTCCTGGCCAATGGATCAAGTACAAATCGATATAATCTACAGATAATTTTTCCAAAGATCTGTTAATCGCATCTTCACTAGCTTTCAATCCATGCTGGGCAGGGCCTTGGAGAAAATAAAATTTAATTACTTTTTCATACAGCAGACGGGCAAAATTGAGTGCACGCAGTTACCTAATTTTGTCGTAATAAATATGTCTTCTCTCCGCAAGTTTAACTCGGGTAGGTATTTTTTAAGAGCCTCCCCTATGTGTTCTTCGTTTTTATACACCGAAGCCGTGTCTATTATTTTGTACGGCACTTATTAGTTATTACAGAACGATATACAGACCAGATTCTCTATGAAGTCCGATTTTATCTACTTGCCAAAGGACCTGTATCCTGCCTCTAGCGCACATTTGACAACGGACATGACAATATCATTGTCTTCAATTCTGTAAGTACCCACTGTAAGAATGCAAACACTTTTTGATAAGTTTTCTGCACTTCAACTGGGAATTTATTCGTGAATCTGACTAAAACGGGGCGCGTACATTTGCATTGTTGATGTGTATACTTATTATACTTGCTAAAATAGTCCACTAGGGTCTGCATATTTTTTTATAATTAAAAAATGCCCCGTTTCTTTAAAAAATAAAAATAAAAAAACACCAAATTATGCGACCTTAATGTTTATAAACTGGACTTTCAAATACTACAAAAAACGCAGACCCTAGACGACGACCGATTATACACCGGCGAAAAAAAAACCCGGAAATTTCTAAAGTGTACTAATTGTTTGAAACAATTTAAAATGTACCGGTAATTTTGTTTGCATAAGAGGGCATCGAAAACGTAAGGTTAACCTTGCATCTTATTCCGACTAATATTAGTTTAAATATACTTACATCCCATTAGTGGCATGTGAGCACCAGTATTTAAAACTACAAATTCTTCCATAGCGTAATAAAAAAACAATACTTTGGAAATTAGGCTAATCAGTAGCAACTCAACTCCGTTCCAGGCTGTCACCGGCAGCGGCTACAGTGCCTCAATTTATTCACTTTGGTATTACTGGGACGGTTTTTGCTTCTGTACGGACTGATTTTTTTATGCCTAAAACCGAACCGAAAGATGAGTTAAGTCTATAAAACACCAAATCCGTGCGTGCTGTCATACAAAGTCGTTTTTCCCCCTGGATAATTAAAAACTTTGAAAGCAAAATAATGGTGGTTTAACTACCTCCTTTTTTTACCGGATCGAATTGACCGGTTCGGTTGAAAGTTATGTAATCCTAGTTTTTCTTGAATCGGCCCAGGGATGATGCTTGGTCAGCTGTGGAATTTTTGGTGATAATAATTAAATAACAAACTTGCCAATTTATTCATACTAATAACCTTAAAAAATGCGTGCTTATGCAAAACCACGATCACGGCACAACTAAATTCCAAATTCTATGTTCCAAATTCCAAAGGACAGCTGATGTCAGATGGAGGATTATCACTGATGAAAATTCTCAACATTAGTCTTTCTGAAAGCGTTTCAAATTTCGGCATTGACGATACAATGGCTCTGTTAAAACACCTAATTATTTTTTTCTCTTGTTTAGATAATTATTTCATTAACCGTAATCCACATTTGCTGTACGTTTATGCAGGTCGTATGGAGCTGATAAGTGGCATCACTGGGAGCTTAGCAGACGCCAGGCGCCGCCACCTGCTTTCGGAAAGACCGCATGGCACGGCAATGCTGCGCGGCATTCTCTGCATGATCATTACTCCGAGTCAAAAAGTGATTTTTAATGAATTCATCATCGTTTCTGGTGTTTAAGTCGTCATAAAATCAGGTAAGTGTCACGCTTTTAAAGGTTAATGTTTTTGTATTTCAGGGAATTTTACTTCGAAACTGCTGTGAGAAGTTGGCCAAAGTTCATGTAAGGTGAACGGCCCTGCAAGAGCATGGTTGCATTCCACTAAATTTAAAAAAAACTAAATTAATACTCTGAGAATAAATATCGATTAATTGAATTAATGGAATCATTCGTTGTTTTTCTTTTCCTCTCAGGATTATATTGGTGCACTTTTAAATTAAGATTAGTCGTTATTTATCATTGGATGATAATGGCTGCTATTTGAATAAAGATAACGAAACATTTAGCACAAAAAATGTCCAGTAATGCGATGGAAGATTCTGCAGAGGATATTAAGGACCACAGGCATCGTATTTCAAATCGCAGCTGTTTGGGTCTACCAATAGCTATGGCTGTTTTACTAGATAATTCTCAGACTGTGTTACCTGTTGAGAGGGAAGACCCAAACTTTAATAAAGTATGCCACGAAAGTTCTGATAATAACTGCTTAGAGTTGCCATGTGTCAATATCAATTCAACTGTCCAAGATCACCAAAATAACACGGCCAAATCAAATGCCCCTGAGTGCACTCTGAGGAAGAACTATCAGTTTTCACAAAATGTGGGAGCCAGCAGTGTCAATGATAATCCTTTGCTGAACGATTGGATCTCCGATAAAGTGCCTGATTCCGAACTCCTGTGTAATGACAGTCTTCAAGGAGATCCATCTGATGAAGAAGATGACTCACTGGGAACTGAAAACAGCTGGAGCATGGATTCTGCCCCTGGAAGCCACTGGTAAGTGTGTCTTGCTCATGTGAAAGTTTTTTTTTGCACGAATGTAACGAAAAGAGTGCAGGGTTATACGAGTTCAACGTGTTTATTTTCAAAGTTGAAATTTTCTGATCATTATAAGTTTTTGTTGTTGTCAAATATATAGCAGTTCATTGATGGACATTAATCATCCTGAAACGACCAATTATGCATCATCTTTTCTCATTCCTAGAAACGGTGCGTGTATTTACCCTCGCATTTTAACTTTGTTTTTCTGTTCATGTTTATTGATTTTCCTCTTTTAATTTACAGATGTTCGACTAAATAACGCTGCTAACAGCTATCCTAATGATGACGTATCGCTCTCTTCACATTTGAGTGATTCTTTAAGCTCAATTTCATTACAAGATGGTTCGTCGCTAACAACCACTTCAAGTGCCTATTTCTCAGGAAGTACTATTAGCCAAAACGATGCGACCTGCAACACGTTTGAAAAGTTGGAGGTTTCGACGAGCAAAGCTTTCCTCGGCTTTCTACACCCTAGCCTGTTTGCGCACTGCCCACCAACTATCAATTTTCTTCTTCCTGAACAAATTCAAGAAAAAGGTTCTTAAATGAGTTAATGGGTTCGGTCTTACTCGAACGCTTTTTATTCATTAATAATTTCCTTACGACCACACTGTTTCTAGATGGTTTATCGGAAGATGCTAAAAAAATCATGAAATGGCAGCTTACGAAAACCACACCTGTTATACTGAAACGGATTCTTTTATCTTCTGGGTTTAGGTTTACTAGAAGTAAGTGATTTTCAGTACTTAGCAGGAATATTAATGACAATTACAGGTTTCTAAAATTTTTAAGATAAATCAGACTTCGGAAGTAACTGCTGTAATTACATTGATGGTCGGATTTATTCACGTTTCAGAGCTAAATAATTGGATTGGAACTTGGGGAAAACATATGAAAGCTTTTGAATTCCAAAACCTTCGTGACTACCAGAAGGCAAGCTCATGAACTGCTTCGCACATTCTCAGCATTTGTTGCATTATGTTTGATCTTTATAATTTCCCATACTCCATACTTTTTAGGTCAATCATTATCCTGGAACATTCCAAATTGGTCGCAAGGATAGATTATGGAAAAACATTTGTCGTATGCAACAGGTGCATTCGAAACAGGAATTTGGGTTTGTTCCTACTACTTATGTGATCCCTGGTGATCTGCGGAAATTATGGCTGGCCTGGAACAGCTACGGGAACAAACCGCGTTGGATCGTAAAACCTGTATGTAACCATCGGGCACACTTATTAGCTATATCCTAAAGAAAATCGCATAAAACTGCAGTCTTGTAGCATTTGTTAAAAATAGCTATGCAATTAATAGCAATTTTTATAGTGCGGGAAAATTGCAGCGCATGCATTTTATTTCTAAAAACTGCATTATTTTCGCCATTAATCTGCAATGAGTTGTCCAGTATTTTAAAAAAAAATGTACATTAATTAGAAAGCTACACAATTACTGAAATTCATATTTTTATATTAAACTATTTTACGTTTTATTAGTAAGAAATGACACAACGCAGAACTGCACTTTTTTGGCAGAAAATTTCCTTCTGGGTATATTCCAATGTTTATTATTTTTCTTTTATCTTTTCATAGCCTGCTGCAGCCAGGGGAAGGGGCATCCATGTTATTCATAAATTTGGTCAGCTTCCTAAACAAGGAACGTTTATTGTTCAAAGGTTGGTTTATTGAAATTGACCCTGCATAAAATTGAACACGGGTAATTAAAAAAAAATAATCTTGACTGATTTCGTAGATATATAGCGCGGCCTTATCTTATAAATGGTTCAAAATTTGACCTAAGGATATACGTTTACATTCCATCTTTTAATCCCCTTCGCATCTACCTCTACGACGATGGATTAGTTCGGTTTGCCTCAGTGAAGTGAGTGAATATGCGTTCAGTATGATTGTGTTAATTCTTGTTGAGTTAAGAAATTTTCTCTCTTACAAACACAGGTACAGCAATAGTGTGCAAAGCCTCAGGAATCAATTTATGCATTTAACGAATTCAAGTGTTAATAAAGTGCACGAGGCTTACACCATTAGCAGCGATGGAAATTCTTACGATGGCCACAAGTGGTAAATAATCCGAAAATTTCAAATTGCGAATTTCATCAAAACTTCCTGTACGTTTTATCGGGATTGTGCTGGACTTTTAGGAGTTTAAAGGCTCTTTGGAGTTACCTTTCCCAACGTGGAATAAACACATCTGAAATCTGGGATAGCATTTCGGACATCATTATCAAAACAATCATAAGGTAAGAAATTACATCTGTTGGTATGTCGTTACGGTACAGTGATATACATTAAAATAATAACAAGTTGAGCATTGTATTCAACGTTTTAAAATTCTAATCCTTTTATAATGTATAAAATGATTGTAATTACTGTATTGTGGACGATCCCAGCAAATGCTAATCTGCAGTATTTTTTTCTATGAAATTTAAAGTTGTGAACCATGCGTAAATATTTTGACTCACGGATACGTCAGAAACAGATACAATTGCCACGAAGTGTTTGGCTTCGACATAATGTTAGATGCTTTCCTGAAACCATGGCTTTTAGAAGTGAATGTTTCTCCGAGGTAATTAAGTTTTTTTTTTTTTTTTTTGGCTGATATTACCTTGAAAATCACAATCTTATGGAGGCACATTATATTGAATCTTTTTTTTTCTAATACATTTTTTTCTCAATTTAAGTTTGCATTCCAGTTCGCAGTTAGACGTTTCTGTGAAAGTGAGTGAAGTTCTTTTATCTAATTCAACGAAATGAATGGTCTTTATATAAGGAAACTAATTTCATTTTGATAGGGAAAAATGCTGACGGAACTTTTAAACTTGTCCGGATTCAAGCTGCCCTCGCATTTGCCTGCAGTTGCTAGAGAAGAATTAGCGGCTAGTCTACAGTATGATTTCGAATAACACGTTAAAAAAAATTAATGCGCATTCTTACTAGGTTTACTGTGTATGCAAAAGTCTGTTTTCTTTATTTCAATTTTAGAATTGAGCCAGAGTTTGTAACTTTAGATCTGAAATTGTTGGACTCGGGGTTGAGTGACGAAGAAAAGGTAAAACAAAGGATGTATGCTGTTCATGAACGAGAGAAGGTCAGTGAAAGTATAATGCTTTTGCTTTTAAAGTAGTAGTGCGATAGATTTTATCACCGGATTCTGTCAATGTTTACTAGTTTGAACTTTTTCATCTACGTGACTTTAATCCTGCATGTGCTTTCATTCATTAGTATATCCATGATATTTTGAAGAACTTATCACCGAAAGATGTGTTTCACCTTTGCGAGTCCGAAGATGAGCTCAGTCGAGCAAAGCACTTTCAGCGAATCTTCCCTTCGCAGCTGACTTACAAATATCACAAGTTCTTCTGTAATCCTCAGTATTATACTAATCTTTTGGATGCTTGGGAAGCGAAATATCACAACGACCGTGATGCAGGTGTGTCCTGTGCTGCCGTTAATTAATCATTGCTGTTTAATGACAACAGTGTGTTTGAATTGTTGCATTTAATTGTTTTTGCAGGACATCAAGTTTTATTCGAACTTAGTGAACAAAAAATTCATCTCTTAAATGTGCCAACCCAAACAAAACAGGTCGCCTTTTCAATGTACTTATTGTTATCTTGTGATTCTTCGCGTATTTTCTATTGTAGTTTTCATCGTGTTGGCTTCTTTTATGTTTAGGATGTGATTCAACCAACTCGTTTCAAGAAGAGTTCATTTGTATGCAGTTTAAATAGAACATGCCGCAGTAATCCAAGGCACAGGTATATACTTGCATATATTTTATAATGAATATTTCAATATTCAGTTATTTATTATTATTAGCATTATTATTTTGTGTGTTTAAGTGTTATGTGTTGGCACAAAGCTTATTATTTTTTAAAAAAACTAATTTTCGACTAAAAAAGTTTTTATGTGACACGTTACCATATGTGCAATAAATCACTTTTGTTTTCTAACTTCGAACCAGGTGGCTCCAAAGGACTCGATCCTCTGTATTTAGTGCAGTCAAAAAGCCTCGCTGCGGTAGAAGAGCTCAAAAGAAATGATAAAGCTGTAGCTATCACCATTCAATTATTTTTTTTTGATATGACTTCCCTGGAATTTTTCCATTTTTACAATTTTTAATTATGCCTTATTGCTATTTATAATTAAACGAAGGTATGATGCCAACGATAAATATCTAATCTAATATATGAAAGAAATGAAACCAATTTGGGAGATATTTACCATTTTGTAAGGGAATTTTCGTGCATTGCTGTGTTTTAAAGACTATAAATAAATATGAAATTGTTTATGCGGTGTTTTTGGAAGCGTTTTTAATAATGTACGAGTGCCTGTAAAATTACCGAGTTTGTTTTCAAATTTTTTTAAAGGTGAAAACTAATATATATGTACATGTACATGTATTTGGTATATTTTCGAATTGTTTATTCTTGATGGATATTACTGGCTTATGCGCATGAATTTACCTCCTTCGTTATCCAACACACTTACAGCCATTAGCAAATTCTTTTCAGAATGACATACACATTTATTTTACGATTATTATGAGGGAGTTTGCTTCCATAATTGCTATTAAACTACCCTAATTATGATAACGACTGGTTCGTCCTCAAAAAATATAAAAAATAAAATAATAATAATATCGATATTGCCAAATTCTCCTTAAAAATGCATTAAAGTTTTCATGGTCACGATAAGTACGAATAACCAGCTTGGTAATTTTCAACTAATTCTTATTATTATTTATTATTTATTTATTTATTTATAAAATATGAAAACGATTTTTGGTGACCCTGTAATTATACAGGGATGTCCAAAAGTACATTACGTGTATAATTATTTCGTTAGAAAGCCGTTCATCGCAACTATATAGCTTCGCAGATTATCTAATGAAGAAAGCGTAAGCACGATGTTGGCAAATATTTGACATAATTTACTAATCCGTGAGTATTTTTTTTTCTTTTTGTTTTTGTTATTTTATAATACGTGTGTACATGTCCCAGTGTAATTATTGTTCTCGATGGGTCCGAGGAGAGCGCCCCCTGGTGTCCGTTAACTTCAGTCGAATGACCCCCTAATATGGCGACTTCAAGCAAGGGGCTACAATATGGGTCTGCTTGGTTTCAACGAAAAATAAACTTACGGCCGTGTCACAGGGGATGCCATCTAGTTACGGACGAAATACTGAAACAAATCCCTGAAATTAGTCAATTCTCCGTCGGCCTTTGCCATGTACAAAGTAAGTAACACAGCCGTTTGAAAATGAGGGTGGGACTGATCGAAGAGCAAATCAGGCTTAACATTCTAGGCCAGCAAGGTCACTGCTGATAAAACCATTACAACACACATTTTATAGAAAATTACTCTCGACTGTAACATCCTGCTCGTGGCTCCTTTACTGGCGCCTTCATTTCAATCGAAATTTTTCCATTTGGTTTGGTTATATCACGGCCTGCAGAAGCAGGGCAGGAATGAACCCAATTATCAGCAATGTGAAAAATTGTGACATTTTTTAAACTACTGACACTTAATTTGTTGTGTTTTTATATCGAAGCCGGGATTCCTTTGAACAGTATGCAGTCATACGAATGTACCGAAAATTCTAATGTAATATGTGTATGGTTATTATGTGGTGTGTGTAGGCATGTGGATGCATGCACTGAAAACCATCAGTATGTACATCAGTACCATCCGAAATTGGTTAGTACGGGTTTTCAAATGTTGTGGCATATGTATTGTATGAAATGTCCTGTCAGTATTTAATACTCGTTTTTTGTATAGGATGGCATTTACGATGACATGACCTTGTAAGAGTGTAATGAATATTTTTCACAGAAGCGAACTAAATGCATTAATTTACTTTTCTGTATTGAAAACATAGTACGTGTGGCGTGTGCTGTGCAATCTAATGAGCTATAGACTAAGGTGATTCATCAGTGAACCATTTTTACTTTGTAAACACAAGGAGTACAGACACTAAACCTTTCTCGTTACCTGGTTTCGCTTACATGTAGTTTGTGGTGACCCATCACTTTTTAGCTAGAATTTTTTGGACGGAAATGGATGCTGTTGGGAATTAGCATTGATCAGCCAACCATGACCATTGCTGGTTTGCATCTTACTTTGTGGTTTTCGCAAAATAGTGGAATCACGTGAAATGCTCAGATGAAAGGATTATGTGGTCCTTGAGACATTTATTATTCGCTACGGTGGATAAAATGTTTAAATTTAACACTGGAAGGAATGCTCTGCCAAAGCATAGCCTTGAGCTCTGTAGGTCATCATCCAAATAAGTTAAGAAAACGACTAATAAATCTGTTATTTGGGTTTTACTCCCTCCCCCCTTCCCCACTGCTAGATGAACGTGGTATTTGTTTGCTCATGGTAGGCTACTGAGTTGAATGGATGTATGGCACCCTCTTCTTCATGTTGCTTAACATCATGTTTATATGTTCAGTGGTTATAATACGCAACCATTTTCAATTTAGATAGGGCTTTTAAGTTTCCACAAATTTTATGCTGTGGAATTCTTGTTTCGACATCGATAAATCTGTGTTCAGAGGAATTTTTTTTTGACAAAGGCACTTCTTAGTATGCGGTTTTGGCACCTTAAGTAAATTCCTGGGAAATGTCCTGGTCCTAGCGTTTATGGCTTGGGCTTTGCATTGATGAGATATTCAGTCAGTCAGTCAGTGAGGTCACTTAGCTTTATGTAGCCTATTTAGAGATTAAATTGTAACGTAAAATGTTAACTAATAGCGTATTATTTTATTGTTCTAAGTGCATTTGAAAGGAAAGGTCTAATTATGCCGTTATTATTTAATATCAGGTCAACTCCATGGTGCGACACTTTTAAACGTTTTATAAATTCATGTTTGATTTCCAAACTTATATGCCCCGGGTCCTTGCAGAATAGGGCAGGTTTCTGATAGTTTTATTTTTACAAAAAAAAAAAAATATGAACTGCAAGGACGGTGGTATAAATATTTATCTGCCAAATTATATCCTCACCTGTGGAAAATGTGTGTAACATTTTCAGGCACTTGGAAGTCTCCACTTAAAACCGTTATTAAATATGAACATAGCTATTGATTGATGTCAATGCCAGGAGTATCCAAAGTGGTTTTCTGCATCTCTGGGTGTGTGCAGAATGATCCGCAATCTATTAATATTTCTTTATTGATTATACACAATTTTATTGTTATGGTGCTGGATTCTTTCTCACTTCTATTAAACGCCTGTAAGGATTGTGTGAATTAAAAAGCACGGAAGCCACTGCTCTAGCTACGCTATATTTGTAAAGATCAAATAAACGTTTTTCTAAAACATTTCAAAGTGGAAGGTCTTTAAAATAGTAAAGGAATTTTTTTTTGCACCATGCACTGTATAAAGCATGATTATTTTATCATTATTGTTTTACCTCGGTGCATGTTTCTATTGCTGCATGCGCTGTTAGTCTAGTCATAGTTAATAATGCATCTTTTTAAGCGTACCTAGTATTGAATTTTCGCAGTGCACTAATAACATATTGCGTGCAAATGTAGCTCATGTGACCCAATGTTGATATAATTATCTTTCAGTTTGAATCAATCGGTAGCCAACTGCATCACCATCGCGGCACATTCATAATTTATTAATATTGAATTGAACCAGTTGGCGTTTGATACTAGCCTATGCCTAGAGAAGTTACCCTGAATTTTGTTTATTTTCAGTACTACATACATCTGCCAGCTTGGCCTTAAACGAGGTAATTGTTTATTAAAACGTGTGGTTGACTGAAATTCCTCGTGTGCTTTTTGCCAAACCTATCTGTAAAATTCTTTCATTCCCCCCAGAATTGGGACCCAGATGTCAGGTAATTATTCTTTCATCCACATGAAGGTTACCGGGAATGACTTGAATAATGGAATAATATTAACGTTTTTCATCATTGAAACTTTTGAAACAAACAGAGAAGACATGGAAATGGTGCTTAATAAAATTGTCCCCGAGGTAAGAGATGTGATTGCTTTTTTTTGAAGCTCCGGTACCAGTATATTGGTCAGCTCTACTTTGTGCTTTTGTAGCGCTTAAAATACACGACAATCGTAATTAAAAATTTTGTTTTCACGCAGAGTTTGCCATATCGACATTCTTCCGAGGGTCCTGATGATATGGTTTGTTTGATTTTAACGAATTTGCATTTGATGGGTGTAAGCTATTTGTCGGATGATCTCACGTTGTTGTCCGTTTGTTTTCAGCCCGGTCATGTGAAAGCATGCTTTCTTGGAGCTGATCTTACAATCCCAATCACCGATGGAAAATTAAATATGGGTACATGGCAAGGAATTTGGTTATGTGAGCATAGGAACAGAGCAGGTAAGATAGAAAGCATCCAATTCTCCACGCTGCACTGCTTTGACTAAACGAAATTGCACGTACTATTGCATAATAGGCATTGAAACCAATTTTACATTTACTAACGGAAGAAAATGTGAATGTTGTCGAGTGAAGTCATGCCCTATAGAATTTCACATAGTTTTTTGTTTATATATCCTTTATGCTGATCCTTGGCTAATGTATCGTAAATAATCGCATAATTGCATAATTGAAAATTAATTAGGTTAGTAAACTAACAATTGTATTTGTAAGCTGCCATTTAAGGCAATACAAGCGTCCTTCGCTTAATGTGATCTTACTTTACACGATTTTAGACAAACAATTAAAAAAATAATAAATTGTCAATTGGAAGTCCTGTGTGTGATAAATGCGTAAGAGATTATGCAGCTTTGAGTTTTTGGCTGTGAACTTGTTGATTAATCTGTAAATAATCTTTATCCCGATAAGATCGTTTTAAGATGAATTAATCTCAATTATTACTACGCTAAATAGTCAGAAAGGCAAAAAAAACAACCTCAACATAAATTACTGATATCGCAGTAACGGGTTGCAGGCATCTTGCTTCAATGAAGCCAACCTTCAAGCTGCGGACTACATTGCATTTTTTCTTTTTTTTTTCTTTCATGATTCTCGTAGGCTCAAGGAAGCTGGTTGTGACAATCAATGGTGTACCTACAGCAGGAGCATTGTCCCCCAGTTAGGTGTCACACATGTTGTTGCCTGGTCTCTCAGCTTCCAAGTCCCTCATAAACTTTCGAGTCCTCCGCCTCTCCTGATCCACTTGGGAAAGGACAGCTCTCAACTAAGTTGGACTTAATATTGTACGTGCTGCCCTAGATTGCACTTACTGGAACTCTTCCCTCGAGCATCCGAGGGTTGCCATGGTCCAGCGAGGCGCACCAGGCTCACGGTCTAACTCCAGGTTTGATGTATTTTCTCAACTCACCAACACTTGCAAATTCCCAAATCACGATTTCCTTTTTCCATTATTATTAGTATTATTGTTGCTACCTCCATGCGACCAATTTCCACTTCTGACCCCCGTCCCTTCTTTCTACGCTTCCTTTTGACCGTTGAATAGTTTAAAACCCGGAGGCCATTGTTTCGGGCGACCTTATCGACAGATTAGCGCTTTTTTCGGTAATGCGTTTGTCCAAACATAGGACTTTGTATATAATTCTATAAATACTTGTATATCCTTTTCTTGGGTTATTAGATTTTGCAGCTTCCATTGTTTTTTTTCTCCGATAATATCGTTTAATAAGAATTAATCGGATTGTTTTGACCTGAGTTCTTTCACAGTGCCAGTGTACATTGTACATAATAGATTGTACAGTCGACTTAGGCAGCGCCGATCACAGTTTCAAATGTTATTATTAAACACATGTTGCCATTATCAGGTGAAATCTCTTAGGATCAGTTGAATTAAGTTCAGGGTATTTCCCCCCCCCCCGTCGATCGCCTTGTAACTGACACGATTACATTTCAGCTATTGAGAGTGGATTTTTGTTGCAATTTTTAGTTATCGTTGATTTTTGTGTCATAATCATGCTCGGAAGGCATGAGCGAAGCTTCGTTTGCGTTCAAACATCACGAGAGCCACGTTTTACGCGATTGCTCAGCTCACCCTGTGCTGCCAGCGAGTGGTGATAATGATGTAGCTAAATCATATGTCCACAAAATAAGGTCCTGCACTCTTTGAGTTTTAAATTTACTTGCTGTGTCTAGCAGCGTGGAAGCGTGTTTTGGAAGTTGGGTGACATTTCTTACTTTTTTCTCTGCAGCTAATTCTCAGTGCATTCGATTTCTAATTGAATTGATACATATGGTAAAAAAATCTTTAGTAAGCTTTTTTCCAAGGTCGTTTTGCTAAGATATCCAAGCGCAATAACCACTACATTTGGATTATTCCGTATTTTAACTGACCTTTCAATTTTTGGAGTGTTTCGTCGTTGATTGGAGGTTTGCGAATGAGCAGATTTGTTCGTAACTGCTGGTATTGAAATTCATTTCTTGCTTGGTTTAACTCAGCTTGGCTGGTCAAAACGATTGAAATACTTTTACATATGCAGTTTTTTCTGTATCCTCGCTTTAATTGCGTGTTAACTTCATTATTTGGTAATTATTTTGTAATGTCCGCAACTGGCCCTATCAGGGAATAGCCTTTCAAAACATTGGCAAATTCATCGAGCAATTGGCAAATGTAAAAAGCAATCGGTATATTTAAAATCCACAAGAAAATCATATCTGCATTTCTTTGAATCTTCTCAGCTCTTTGATGACCCTAATTGTAACTATAATTCAAATTTTAGGGCCCAGATTTATTCCGACCCATTTTTCTGTATGGTTACATAAAACAAATAATGAAATCAATAGGATACCATATACTGAACAAAACCTTGACATTTTGAAGACGAGGCCGATCATCTGAAACACCAAAACTCTAAATTAAACGTTTTTCTTAAAACTCTGGTAATCATGAAGTTATATGTCACTTTCTCAATCTGGTAGAGGACCCTCCTCCTCGCAGACTTTGCATCTCCCGGTTGAAGGCAAACTGCCCTTTTAAAATACCCGATAGCGAGTTTGTCGCGAGGAAACTGACAAATGTTACATCTAACAAAAAACACACTCTGCACATGTCTTAAAAAATGCAAAATGCATTACCAATGAAAAGACTCGATTTAATGTACATGCTTTATCGGTTGAAAAGACCTCAACCCCCCACCCCACCCCCCTTCACTGGTACGGGACCTTATTAAAGTGAGCTGCCAATTTTTTTTCGTATTTTTTTCTAATTTCTCTCTCTCACTCTATTTATCTATTTCTCTCTCTTAACATGGACACCACCCACATTTGCCTCCTTAACATTGCAAGTTGGAAGGGGAACTACAGCTCAAATCGCCCACTTCACTTGCGTGTATGTACAAGAGTGTATGAGTGTGCGTGTTGTGTAGTGGTAAAAAAAAAGCAAAACCTCATTGGCTACCAAATTCCGTTTTTAGCACAAATTAACCGGTTAACCACTGCCAGATTGGCTTGGCTTGGCTTTGTACGTCAGTGATTAGCTCGTTAGCAATGTGCTGATGAAATCCCTCTTTTTAAATGATAATAGGCAGCCACATAGACGCTCTTTCAAAGGCATTCATTTCTCCAGTTTGTGTTTGTTTTTCTTTCTTCCTTGTCACGAAACGTATTTCGGGCAATTTCTTTACATTTATTAAAAAGACCCTCGAAACCCACCAGGGTTGTTACACTCACTGTTGGTTGACCCTGATTGGAAATCTTGAATTTCCAACATTGAGTACAGTTTATGATGAGAAAACTTGCCATTGAACTATATTTAGTGGTAAAGGGCTTGTCGTGATGCTTGCAAATCTTTTTTTTTTCTAAAAATATTTAAAGCCATGTGGAGTGAATAAAATTTGTGAGAACAGTTTTTCTGAAACAAACAAGATTGCATTTAAAAAATGTGAGTCGTGTTTAAGGATCATGAAAGCGATACGTTTCTGTGTTTTTTATAATTTTTCGCTGATATTAATTAAAAAATACATCTCACCTGATAAATAGTTATTATCGATGCGCTCGTTACGATTCAGTCGATATGTGGAACATTTTAATATATTTTCAGAGGATTTTTTAAAAGTGCAACAAGGTGTATTGCTTTTATGATCTTCAACTTGCGATGTACGTTACTTTAAAAAAAAAAATACGTTCAAAACTAAATTTTAAAAATTGTTTCCTGAAAACTGTTAGTACTTTTCGAAGTTGTTAAAAATGATGATGAAATGGAATGAAAAACGTGTGTAACAACCCTTGCTCCGCTCACGTTGACCCTTCTTTTCTCTAACATTGACTTGACCCCTTCTCATTAACCCTGTCTTATTATTGAAGTAGTAGCAGCATTTTCCAACAAAAATCACATACGCCTTTCTTGCTGATCAGATTTTATCCTTTTTCTTAATTCTACGATACTATCTAATATTATTATTAAAAAAAAAGACCTTTCATTTCCCTTGTTGCCACTTGTTAGATTCACTCATTACGAATTTTTCATGTTACATTTTTTCCATAAAACTAAATTAGCTCCGGTTGTGATGACGATTGATGAACAATTGAACATTCTCTCGTGTTGTCTGTCTGAGATGATGAGATGAGATCCTGTATCCAAGGGGCTCCTCGCGCATATCATTCCGCTGCACTTCATCCAAATCTTTTACCAAATATTGGTGGTGTTATCACTACGGTGACCTCGGATTATGATCGATTTTGTAGGTCGTTGCTGAATTTACCCTCATCCCAGCAGGAAATCTCCCCATAGTTCAATGGAAAACTCACATGTTAGTGTTGAAAAAGAAAAATAGTTGAACTTTTACTGGCCATATTAAAAATGGCCAAAAAATGACAAATTACTGCAGAAAAATTCGCATTTTCTCATATTTTTAAGATTTACTTAAAGCTCTTAGATGGAAACTTCTTTGGCCAAAAGTACCAACTTGTAACTACGGTCTAATCTGGAAAAGTGGGATAAGCAAATTCCGTATTACTGAGTCACACTTATTAAGGTTTTTTTAATACGTGTACAGTAAAAAGAATAAAATTTATCAAGTAATATCCATTTGCTGTATGTACATAGAAATGGTTATGAATGTGATTTAAACGTGCATTTCTAATTTCAAAAGAAATATTTCAGTGAAAAAGACCAGTCGCTTTTATTGTCTCACATTACTTTTATTTTCATTATTATTATCCCATTAAAAAGTTTAAAAAAGCATTATAGGCTTACTGAAAAATACTCAGATTGAGATATTTACACAAGTTTCAGAAGTTTCTCCACTTATCCAGGTTCAACTGTGTGAATACAATTGTGTGAAAGTGCAGTTTAATAACGGACATTTTCTACTGGGATCTGCCAACTTATGAACTTTTTCCTAATTTTCCTATTGTTGTTTTGACGAATGTTGTGGCTTGAATGGCAGCTTGGCTTCCTGGCAGACGTTATATATGTAGTTTAGTTGTAGTCTTCCTGAAAAACCCTCATCTCTTAGATTTAGTCTTCCATATTTTATGAATATTATTATTATTATTATTCATGGCATTATTTATTATTGTTATAATTTCTTATAAGCTTCCCCAATTAACTTGTTGCTGTTGTTCGCTAACCAAACTTCCCAATATCTACTATTTCGGAAAATAGCATAAAGTTTATTTTATGCGAGGTCACCGTACGAATATGACATTTGCTTCGTAATGTCCGAAATGAGGATTAAATAAATTAAATAAAATTAAATTGCAGCAATGCGCGCATGTGGAGATCCCCTGCGTGTGAATTTTGAGGTGTGATAATAATGTATGTTTGACGGTATTGTCTTCGATACATTTCTGGGTTGTACTTGTTGCATTCCGTAGAATAGAGAGTATGAATTTGTGTGCAATATACTGCCAGGATTTCTGATGCAATAATCATTCGTTTATGACGTTTAACGAATCTTTTCTGTGTTTTTCTCTCTCTCTATCTCTCTCTGAACGCCTGAAGAAGTTGTGCAGTGTGAAATTAAATTTCTCCACTTATGTATCCAACAGAAATTGTTTTTTAAAAAAATTTGCGAAAATATGGCAGTTTGTGCCATTTTTTTTTTTGGCAATTTTTGTGCATAGTGGCCAGTTTAACAGATGTCCTGACCTGTTTTTTTTAATATTATTTCTCACTGTTTGTTGATTTTTATTAACTTGACCAGCGATTAAAATCGAATTTAATCGGAGAAACGTTTATCTGAATTGATGAACTCGATAAAATTAGATTCAGTGTGTAAAACTGAAGTATCGAAGGCTGATTTACACTGTAACGATGTCCCGTCATATTGTCGTCGAAAGCCCCATATTTCGTAGGAATATGCTGTAGTTATATCGTGAAAGTGTAAAGGGGTCTTGAACATTTGGAGAAAACTTCAGTGGTCTCAATTGAATTCGATCTATTTATGCAGTCATGGACATCGAACACACCCCATTTTTAAACTTCGTGAATTATTGGTAAAATTCCTCTTCAATTCATATTAGAAATTCTCTCATTAATTTTAAACCGATTGCTCATATTTCCCCAATTTATATGCAAATAATAATTCAGCTGTGGAAGCAGATTGTGTGTCTTAGATGTTTGTAACAGGAGGTTTTTTTTGTAGATGTTAGACGCTTTTAAAAACGCGAAGAAGTTGAAATTTATTGGTAACCGGTAATCTATTCATTGCGTTGAAATTTGTATTTTTTTTCTATATTATTGACTTTATATAATATAACGTGTTGAAATGCAACAAGGTCAGCCCAGATGCGTGCCAAGATCGGTATAAAATTGTGAGTAATGAAAGGTCCTGGAACGGATGATTTTAAACCATTTGCTGGTGTTTGCCACCTATATTTTTGTAAAGTTTCTGGGATGCAAAGATTAATAAATTGTCATCACGAGTGAGAATGTGCTTTTTTTTTGTCTAATTAAAAGTATAATTGAATTTAATCAAATGTGGGAATTCATGCAACGGTTTATACTCAAGGGTTTAGACAATACCAAACTATTACGTTTAGGGAAGATGTTTAAAAATCAGAAATAATGCTGATTTGCCATTATTTCTGATCTACCCTTCCAAACAGTTTGCGTACGGTATTTATGTCATCATTAATATTTGTACTCATTTAAAAAGTGTCCTCGGCATTATCGTCGTTATTTATCTATTTGAAAAAAGACCTGAAGTTCGTTTTTTGAAAACATTTTTAAGGATCTCTTAAAAATGTGTTACTTTGTTGAAATAGGCAGGCACGTACGTTTAATTTGAAACCATATTGACCTGTCGTGCTAAAATCCATGGTTGGTAATGTTTTTTTTTTTCTACTGTGTTCGTCCACAGAGATCCATTCATTAAAAAATGTATGGAAATGCAGGCTAAAGCATACGATTGATTATTTTTCTTTAAAGTTTCGTTTATGGTTTTCCCTAAATTAATACAATATCTATATGCTCCGTGTAAATGTGGGCTGAAATCCATGACTCCTGATGTGTTTATTTTTTTCCAAAATTTTATTCTGTGGCGTTACCCATATTATTAACATAAAAACATATTTTTTTTAAAAAAAATGACATAAACGCGTAGGATGCTGACATAAAAGACGGATGATAAGCGTGGTTTAACAGAAAGTAGCAGTTAAGGAAAGTTCAGAAGTTTAAAATGCAAGTCCAGCAAAATAACGTCCACTGTCCACGTCACACACTGCCAGTCTCGTCCGCAATTTTGTTTTCGATGTCTTTTTGGTCTTCTTTTTCATCCTCTGGATTTTCTTGGTCCGTTTTTCGTTTCTTGGGTTGTTTTTTCATGGACAGCATGGTCATCAGCCTCTCTTTGAAAGCCGCAATTCTGCTGGTGCCGGCGACTTCTTCCTCCTGACCGTCTTTGTTGTACGAATATTTGCGGCTGAATTTGTCCCGTACTTTATCCAGTACTATAAAAATAAAAATAAATAAAAAAACAACAACATGTCAACGGATATTGGTCGGCTGCATCAGGGACACTCACGATGAAAGCGTAAAGGTCCGCACTGGACATTGCAATAGATGGTGATATGGATTGCGAGCTTGCATGCGGTGCTATAATGTGATCACTTTTATATACTAATACAGTTTAAATTTGTTTAGAAAAATCACTAGCTGGTATTTTAAAATGCCTACCCTGGAGAAAAGATCAGTTATGTGATGTCTACTGATATCAGTGTGATTTTTTTATAATGATACCAGTATGATTCTATACTGGCATTAGTATAACCTTAATGATGTCAGTATGAATCTATACTGATAGCACTTTGTATATACTGGTTTTTGGGACTGCTAATATCAGTATTATAGTGTTTTTTGGGACTGCTGATATCAGTGTTATTGTGGTTTTTGTTACTATTAGTACTAATATCAGTATGGTTAGTGATAGCACTTCATTTTGTTACTAATATCAGTATATGATTGGTATATTTGTACTGATATCTACTGTACTGATTGTACTGATCATTCCACCAGGGTAGGCACTGGTTTACCTGTAATGATCACTGTCAAACCCAACCCTCGTTGCCACGTTTTGAATTAACACTGAAAACGATATTCAATAGAAATAATGTCTTTCATTGTGAATTTTTTTTTTTAAATTGGCAAAGGGGGTTGGCTTTGGCAGTGATTAATTTATATCGTGGCCCTTGAAAGATTTAGCGCTGATTTTTTTTTAAATGAAAGAATCCGTAATGAAGATAACGATTAAGATGAAATGTTTAGAAAAAAAAACAATGTCTCGATAAAAACGTATTTTTTGAATAATCCGCTAAAATACATAATAGATTTTCTGGTTTTTTTTAAAAAAATGTGCCCTTGTAAAAATAGTTGACAGACATGCCACAGAGGTACGTGTGCAATTGTAGATGGTGAAGCTAAGGCCATGCTTCGATTTCTGCTTTTCACAGCCGTTTTGATGGAGGTCGTGCAATACAATAAAGGTGAATTTCCACGTGGCTTAAAACCATTGTCTTCGGTGAAAACGAAAATTCTATTGTCAAAGTCCTTCCAATTAATTATGCAAGATCGGCCAAGGCCTACGGCCTCCGGCTAGTAGTTATTAAGTCACGAATTAAAGGTCGTTCACGTGAATATCATTCGCCGAAAAGTGTTTGTGGTGGCCACCGTGAAAACTCGCCTTAATAACGAACAATAATGATAATGACAGAAAAGTTGTCAGCTATTACTAACTGTGTCGCGATTCGAGATCATGGAATGAAGATGATCGTGGTTTGAAATGTGCTGAAGAGAATTGAAGATGAAGAAGAAGAAGTACAAAGGAGTGGTGAAGGTAATTATAAAAATGTGGTGGAGGACGATGATAATGGCAGCAGCACGCATGCTTTTATCGTTTTTTAGTATTTAGGCAAATGCATGTCTTCAATACATTCGGACACGACTGTTTCCAGCGCGCCTGGAATGAACAAAATCATGCTAAACTGTGAGTAAAACGGACGTCTAACAGAACACCCCTCCTCCCTAAACAGTGACGTCATTTATGAACGCTACCAACTTGTGATTACTAATTTGCAGGTTGCTGACGTGAATTACGTCAGTATTCAACTAATGTTGTAATATTATCAAAATTGACTTAATAGATGACGATAATAATAATAATAAGTTTAATTTCCACGAGGAAAAATGACAGTGTAGGTTTAAATATGCACTTATTCACAGCCTGTCGATGCATTTAAAATTAATGCTCTTAAAATGCAGGCAGCAACGAAAAACTTGCTAAAACCGAGAGATACGTTTGTAAATATTTTAAAACTGTTTACGATATTCAGAAAGATGAATAGCATTTGAGAGCCCGATGGTTGCTGGGTAGGTGGAAGATCCAACTCAATTACTCAATTGGCGACAGACCCTAGAGACTGTTGACCATCTTATTTGTTAACAATGACTTCTTGAGTAGGGTAAATTATAGCCTGTTCAAAACTAGAATGCTACTGGGAAATTCGAGTGGACCAAACAGATTGCAACAGCCTGTTTGCGATTAATCTCTCATTGGTAAAAAGCCCAGTTCCATTCAGGTTTTTGGACACACCTGGGTTAGCAGGTAAACTTCATATGCTCGTAAGGGGGTCGCTCATAAAGAGCTTCTGAATCTGGAGGGGGGGCGTCATTTATAATACCTGTTTCTCAGTGTGATAACCTGTTTAAAAACGTCACCAACTTCAAATTATTAGCTCAACTTTTGAATTGAAATTGAGGTAAAGAATGCAAGAAATACAATTGTACTCAGATAAATAGGCTTTCAACTGACCACTGCGAATGTCTTTGATGTCGATCTCCTCCATTTGCATCTTGTTCAGTTCTCTGCGGAATTTTCGCGTCACTTTTCTTCGCCGGAAGTCCGATTCTATTTCCTGTTTCGTTCTCGGAATTCGACATTTGAAACAGCAGCACAGGAATATGACTGGAAAATAATCGTAAAAACTCAAAGCAGGGGTTCGTGCTAAAATTTGCGAATTCACTTCCCTGACTTTCCCTGACCAACCGAGTAAATTTCCCCGACTTTTTGGAAATAAATTCTGTAGCAAAAAAACAAAGGGGATGTTTATTAACAACAAACGTCAATTTCTTTGCACTCTGGTAGTTTCTGGGCAAGTGCATTTTTACTAGTAAAATTAATATTTATAAGTATGTTTAATCGGTTAAATTTTAGACTGCGTTTTTATTACTGTACGTCATTTTAAGAACATGGACGAACAGTTTCTCTAAAATTTAATTATGAATTTTTTTGTCTTTATTTAAATAAAATATTGAATCGACGTTGTTATTAGGAACAACGCCGTAGGCAAAAAGTTTCCAGAAACTAGTTCATGATTGTGACTTTTTGGGGTCACATTCCGTGTATAACATGTTTTTATATGTATTGCTAATCGAGATAATTTTTTTATGAAACCTTGGTAGAAAATGATGCCTTTGAGTGCTTAGAGAGAACCTTTCATTGGAATTTCCAATCAAAATTCAGTGCATTTTCATCAGGCTTTTCCCTGACTTTCCCTGATTTTCCAGAGAAAAAAACCGTAATTTTCCCTGACTTTCAACTACCATTTTTCTATTTCCTGACTATCCGATTGAGGCAATATATCGTCCTGTATGATGTGTTATTGGTCAGTCTACAGTACAGATAGTGAGCGTACTTACTGAGAGTGAGCACTCCACCGGAGCACAGAAATATCATGTGCCATAAGCGAAAGAAGAGCAACACTTTCTGCTCGAGATACACTTGATTCTGATTGGCGCAATCGGGTCCCTGGAAAATAATACACATTTCTCGATTTTTAATGAACATTTTCGTCGAAGTAATTATTTTTGAGAAAAAAAATCCCTGAAAGGCGGCAATCCACGCATGCTCCGATGTACTTAGTAACGGTCATCTCACGGGGTTGCTTTTCATTAATTTTGGCCAAAAGTCATCATTATTCAGCTTCAGTCCATCAGTATTTTCTTTGCACGGTCGGCATCAAAGTCTGTATTTGTTGATATAACCGACGATATTGATAAGGGCGTCACACTGGCGGTATTACTCTCAAAATCCTCAATACGATCAAATATAAAAAATCCGGATAACCCTCATTATTCTGCTTTGATGTATCAGAATTTGCCCTAAACAATTAGTATTACTGATAGTGATGGTATATCGAAGAGAACACTCACATTGTCAGTATTACCATCCAAATCCTCGATAATGACGCCCGTTTTTTTTTTATTTCCTTAAACAATTCGGATAATGGTCATTATTTAACTTCAATCCAACAGTTTTGCCCCTGCACGATCAGCACGACCTTCTATCAGCATTCGTAGGTAATATTGAAAAAGGCCTTCACATTACCAATATTCCTTTTAAAACCTACAATACTGCATAGGTCGACGATCAATATAATATAATAATACACGTAAACCTACAGCTATCAGAATAACAGTTCAACCCATCAATATCGTCCTTCAAAGTCAGTTTCAATTCATATTGGTAGCCTCAAATTGTCGATACTACTGTCAGTATCCCCACCATTGGCGCTCGTATATCGTAATGTCTAGAAAAGGGTCAGTATATTGAACTAAAATCCATCGTTTTTGCACTTCCACCGTCCGCATTACTGTCAGTATTTGTCGATAGCGACGTCATTCTAGGTCCACGTCAGTAAGGTGGTACAACCGACAACAGGTTTGCTGGACATCAGCTTATCTTCGGAACGGTCAGTGATGGACACCGAACGACTACTTGTAACATAAACAAAAGACTTACTTGACAAGGTACTCCTTCGGTCATCTCGGATTCACCAAAAGACTCTTGTCGATGAACGGCACAAAGGAATCCGGATTAAGGATCCTGAACAGTGGTGATTATGATCGGCCGCAAAAATCCTGCGGATGAAGGAAGGGGGGGGGTGAGGGAGAGGTTAAATATTCGGGTGTGGCTCGAATGAAGAGCGTCCCACGTGACCGTACCTCCGAGGCACGACTCCAACCACACCCTGGGATTCATCTCTTGTCTGAATTGCAGAAATTCAAGGATGATGGCAATTAAAAACGAAAACGCCAGGCGTGCAATCAATGAGATTCACATCCTGGAGAATCAGATGACCCACATTGCGGCTATTTTTTTCAGGGCCGTAAAACGCGTCTGGGGACGTCCAGAAAACGACGTCCGAGGTGGGGCGTGGGGGTGGGGTCAGCACGAACTGGCTGGTGGCACGATTGGTCAAGCTGATGAATTGTCTACAGTTAAGATCAATTCTGGTTTTAATGTTTCAATGTTTTCGATCCCCCCCCCCTACCCTTTATTTTAGTGTTTTTTTAGATTTTTTAAAAAGCGTTCCTGTATTTGCTTGTATTTCCTATATTTTTTAATCCTTTCTAAATATGTCTGTTTTATTTTTTTTAATCCTATTTTTTTCCCCTATGTTTTGATAATATCCCTGAAACAAAGTCAAATTTTGCTCAAAACCAATCAGATTATGCATAGTAAGGGGGGAAAAAAACAATTCATTGGACAACTTGCAAATGATTAAAAAAATCAAAGAAAATATTTATGCAATTTATTTATTCAAGTAGCAAACATGCAATCTGAATTTAAAAAAGATTTTCATTTAAAATAAAAAAAACACATTTATAGTCCGCATTGTAGTTTTGAAATATGCTTTTACCTCCTCTCTAAAAAAAATCCTATATTTTTTTTGAAACATTTTTTTTATATTTCCTACATAAATACAGCCTGGTTAATTAGAATCACCGTATGTTCATTATCGAAAAAGCGTGGCAATAAGTTAAATATTTTGCCAATTATGGCGGCTGGAATGGCTTGAATCGCACAGTGGATTGACTTGAAAATTTTGAGGATTAGTATTTCTAAAATATTTTTCAAAAAAATAAAATAAAATACGAAAAACAATATAAATCCTATTTTTCTTCTATAAATGGAACGTAAGAAATTTGCCAGTTTAATTATATTTCGATATTTGAGGATTACAAATGTATCACCGGTCTCTCTTTCAACCTGGAAATTCAGTGAGTCCAATGCGTTTAAATTCTATCTAAACTCTTTAAATTAACGGTAAAAATCCACTCAATTAGGAAAGTTATTAATAAATTAGAAAAGTGCTTTGAGATCAAAGTGGAAATCACGTTACAATTTTAAAGTTGTGACGTATTTAAAGACATGCCGGACATGGCCATATCAGCTTCTCAATACCATACCATACAGGAGTCCTTACCAATCTTTTAATGAATCTCTAATATAAATTATATCAGATTTCCTCGCATTTTAATTTCCAGAAGCACACGTACAATAGCTCAAGTATAGATTTCATTAGATAAACGTATTTCATTGGGCATGGAATTAATAGACCTGCTGGAAGTGTCCTAGAATATATATATTTTTTTTGAATTGCATGCATTTGCAAATTCAACATGGGAACATATGTTGTGCCGATGGTTTAAGGGTATAATATTTCACCTAGTCAAACACGAGGCATTGTTAAGGACCATTGTTATGGACCATTTACAGCCTTCGACTGCGGTGCTGCCGGTGCATGACGTCACAATTTGAAATTTTATCGAACAATTGAATTTGAGGATAACGAACTGTGACGTCCACTGTCATGATTTCTTACGCGTATCCTAATATTGACACTCTTAAAATGACATTTAATTATATTGTGAAATTACGCCACATTTCACGTTGTATGACGTCTATTTATGTCACATAGATCTTTGATATTATACACTGATTATCCATGCATTGGAATAGTATATTATAATTGTACGCTTAATACATTATAAATATATACAACATATATCAGAATTTTAAAAAAAATTGGCAGGAATTGAATTTGGCAGAACCGACCACTCGAGAGTCAAGTATTCTAACCACTCGATTATTAGAATACTGTATGATATCATGTATAAATATAGAATATAAATAATTAAGTAAAGTTTATGTAAAACTATAAAATATTGGACAATGCAGTGCATACCTCGTTTTCGATGTTTTCACATCAAGGAATATTTTAAATAGTGTTTTAATAAAATATATTCTCAATATATATATATATGTATACAATATATATTTCGTAACGTGAATTATTAATATGTCATGAACACATATGCACATATTTGTCATATAAAATCTTCAGATCAATGCCGCATGTCGTGTGAGAGCTCACCTTGAAGATTACTGTATATTATTCCCCCAAAAAAACCCACTATAATACTGATATCACTAATAATCACTGTATATACATGTACGAGCTTGTATATAGATATCAGTATGGAATCATACTGGGTCCTATATGTATGTATAGGACGCCCGGGGGTTCCAATACATATCCCTACGTCGTTTCCTAAATTCTCCCAGTAAGACCCACTCCATGGAAAATTTAATATAATGAATTCAAAATTCAATAATTATTTGTGTTTAATAGTATGAGTTTATTTGAAAGTCAGCAGATTGAGTAGAAAAAAAACAACAAAGTTAAAGTAATTTCAGTCCGTGAAAGCATGACAACCCACACTCTACAATATCATTACGTCACAGGGCCCTGTCAGTTGTTTTTTTATTTCTTCAAATTTCTTAATTTTTTTTAAAAATAAATAGGTAGGTAAATTAGAATATTTCACGACCGCTTGAACTTCATCCTAG
>JAQIXS010001137.1:0-33389 GCA_034700785.1 Rossiulus vilnensis | reverse complement strand
CCTTTAGTCAAATGCCCATCACAGGAAGTTCTCCCCAGAGTCCAATCGGACCGCTCCCTCTGTGGTTACCATGCCTCGAGCAGGCAATTAACAAGGTACCAAAAACGATGCTTTTTCTGGAGCTTTGAAGCCCCAAAGCCGCTGTCGCCCAAGGAATGTCCCCATGACGAGTCAAGTGGCGTATTATTGCGGCTTTCCACACAATGACTAAACACAGAGAACTACGAAGATGGGCGACAAGAGACAATGAAAACGGCTGTTTGGCCGCAAAAGCCATATTTTAGGGGTCTGAAGTAAACGACACTAAAACCCTCACCAAAAGCCAAACGCCAATTAGTCGGAGGACTAGAGGGGAGATCGCTCGATATCAACTTTGACAAGTTGGTGCGGGGCAACTACAATGGACATGCGATGGAAAAACAATAAAATTCACACCTGGTCGGCATTGCTATAATTTGAACAGGTATTTAGACAAAAGATTACATATATTACTGCACGGTGTCAAATACAAATGATTCGAGACAATCTTTGTGATGGTAATTGTCGGATTTACGACACATGCGTAAACGTACGCCGAGTCTCGATGAGGGAGGGAGTTAGTAGCCCTAGACATTTAATGGCTATTATGAGTCGAGGCCCCTTTGGGAGCGTAATCTGTAATAATTGCCGTTAAACAATAGTACCATATACGGACCCCTAAACCGTCGCAGTCCCAGCGGCATGTCATCCGCAAAACGTGTCAATATACAACTGGAATGGAGTTAACTTATTGGATAGTCTTGCCTGGTAAAGTACTTTGATCAGCACGGCCATGCCTGGAGGCTACATGTCAAAACACGGGCCATCGTGTTGAACCCCCAACTTTATATCCTTGAGATCATGATATGTGCGACCCGCACCCTCATTTTCCCCGACTCCTTCTCATGATGGCTAGAATTACACGCTGCTAACAGTACATTTCTTTCCATAAATTACACATTTTGTATACATGTCCACCAGACGTACCCAAGGGGCAAGGGAGGTGTTTGAGTGTTAACCCTCTCCCCCATCCATGCCCATATCAAAAAATGTTACGAGAAATCAAACAAAACATACGCCAAAAACTGATGGTAATTTGATTAGAAATTTTTTTTTTCATAACATTTTTTAACAGGCAATCACCAATAAATGACACCATGTGTGATATACAATGTGCAAGTTAGTTGATGTACAACGCTGAACAAAAACAGCACTTTCTTCAAGAAAATATATTATCATGGCCGTCTACGCAATGCTAAAATATTACAACTATACATGTAGGCTACGTTATACTTTTTAAAAAAATGTACAGTATATACTGTATATGTGATTTTATCAAGTTCGTTGTGATTTGTTTTAGCTAGATTTTCTCATCGAGGATGTACTCCCCAAATAGATTTGTCACCTACATGTAATTAGCTTTAGGGGTGCTGTCAGGTGTTTATAAGCTTTACAGCTAACCCTCCCTTATGAAGGCAATGAATATAATACTATTACGAGCCAGAATGTGTATAATATCTTATCGCGCCTTTGTTTTGTTGTTGTTTATAAAATACAGAGCAGTTGCTAACCATAAATTCGAATAGTTAACGGTATGTATTGTAAGCAACATCAATTTGTCAATGAAACATGCCAACATAATCAGATCTGATTGTTAGATCACGCAGACTCAAAACCTTTAATAGATAAGCAAACCATTGTTTATTTACATTCTGGCGACCAAACTTCCGGTCATAGGAAACCGTAATTTGTTAATGGCAAGTTATAGAGGCCAACTTGGCGAGGGTTTCCGAATCTCACTATTCCACTCTGCATGCTGCAGTTACAGTGTACATATAGTATTTCAGCATGCATGGTATGCACTGTATTTGTATTTGGTACTTGATAAATCGTTGCATTAAATATCAATGATGGACGATGTATACGATTAAATAACACCAGTAGTAATTTTTAGCATTTTGATTAAAATACACAGTGTATATTGGCATTTGACCTTTTGGAATGGTTAGACTGCAAAAAGTAACACCTTTGTAAGCATGTATTACCGAGGGAACTGGCAAAACACGATCGTTGACAGATTTATTTATTTAATACATGTACACCGTAGATTACGGAAATCCGTGTGTAGCATGACAATAACCAGGAACTCAGATCAGTGCCGCGCTTAAAGGTGTATATTTTGACAAATTTCACGACTTTATGGAAATTCTGTTAAAACAACTTTTAACCATGAAAGAAACATTACTCATGAAACACAATTATTTTTGTATACGATGAAGTGAACATGGAGCTAGGTCTGAATACGTGTTGCGGTTAAATGGTGTATAAAGTAACGTTTTATAAATCACTTTTTCGCATACACTGTAGGCATATGCCATATAAGCATCTGTTTCTCCACAAGTATAAATGACCTGCATGGTGACCCTCACGACTCACCTCGCCAAGCAGGATCGTTTTTCATTGCTTTGAAATACTTTTTCTTAGGTGATACATGTATATCTTGGGCCCCCTGCGTAAGCTGCTACAGACTTCCTAATTTCAGTTGTAATTAAACGTACTACCAAAAATTACTTCATAACCAGAAAACATTCCTTAACCTGATGCCAAAAACGTCTTCAAGCATTGGCCATCCAGATTATTCTACCATCCCAGACTTGCTTGTTATCAGTAATAATCTTGATCTATAAGTCCCCTCATTAACTACAAGAAACCTAGCCAAGCTTTTCGACTTGAAAATAAGGCAATAATATTCCTGCAAAAAAAGCAATAATGACTGCTGCAATCAAAGACTGAATAAAACTCGAATCTTTGTAAAACAGCGCGCCAAAAAAATGAATCTGGTAGAAATGGTGCAGCAATTGCTCTCTAAAAGATGATTGTTCTTGAAATAATACGAGGCCTGCAAAAAGTTCACCTAAGGTCATCTCGAACGGATGTCAACACTTAGCTTGGACTCCGCCTCCATTATTCTCCAGTTTTTACTGCTTTCAAATCTACCAATTTCACGAAAGCCTCTGGTCAATTTGGAGCTAGAAAAACTGCTAAGTGGACTGCATTCGACATGCAACGTTATTATGTTCCCATATTGCCTCGGGCTCCATCATCCACCTGAGGGTTAAAGAAGGTGCACGTAAGGACACACGTACCTCCATTGAAGTAAAACCAAAATAATGCGCACTTTATATATTGGCCAAACCAAAAGAGGTTTGTTGACACTTGATTAACTAGTTGGACAGAAGCTGCAGCAGAAGCGCAGGAAATCGTTGATTGCTGGTGGAAACAATGCCCCCAACCCAAGTTCACCAATAACCCTCATCAACCATCACCTTGGTTTTCATTCAATAGCTTTTTTTAGTCTATGATCTACCTTCTACGCCACTTTTCTTTCCTTATCAATGAAATTCAGCATCAAGAATGATTTTTTTCTTTCAACTTTTTAAATTCTCCTTGCATGATGAGCTTGCAGGCAGCCTTTTGTAAAACGAGGTGTAGCCGAACAGTCAATGCCTCGAGTTTTTCACCGATAACATTTGAAAAGAAAGTCAAATCCTACAACAGCTATATTTTGCAGGATGTATGGTGCTCTTTTTAAGGTCATAGTTGATTTTTTTCCCCGCGATCTATGATCGTGGATGCTAATCGGGATGATGCAAGGAGCAAATGCGTAACAGTTACATGCGAGAATTACTATGCGAATGAAGTGCTACTCTTTCCTGCGCAACACATTTCAGTATACTACAAATGGCAGTAAAAATCATTTACTAACATTATTTTTCTGAATTTCAATCGGATGCAATGCTGAAATTGTTGTCCTGTTTTGATTATTATGTTGACAATCTCCTTATCATTTGAGAAACAACAAAAATGATGCTTTTCGTACCAATAACTGCATTATCTGATTTTCTTTGATGAAATGAACAATTCTTAACCATATACTGATTTATAAATGGCACAGACTCCGCACAATATCAGTCAACCACTCTCCTTTATAAGTTATACGCATAACTAAATGACGTTGATTTGCAAAATGAAATTAAGATACTCATTCGTCAAGCTTTGATTTCCACATTTAACAACATGTATTAAGAGAACGATCAAGTTCGTTTATTCAAGCATCCATTTATGTACTGTTTCAGCTCGAACTAGGGATGGGCGATTATCACAAAATTGTGTAATGATATCCCATTTGTAGGCTAAGTTTTGCAAATGAGTCCATATTTACCATGCTAAAATCTGAGAACCATTCTATGCCCAACATGAAGTGTCATAAACGTTTATTTCGCTTAATATCATTGCTGATCTTTCTTACTTAGAATTAATTGGTCATCCGATATTACACACCATAATTAATATATCATTTAAAATGTTTCATTTAATCATAAAGAACATGGAAATCTGAAAACCTTAGCAAATCCCATTTGAGCTATACAAGCTTGATACATTCTTTGTTAGAGGTCTTTGAACGATATTTTCCATCGTGTAGTCAAATTAGCAAGATAAATTTTTTTTAAAAATTGGATATCGTTTGACAAGTTTCCCCTCGTCACTTGAAGTATAATAAATACTTTCAATTCAACAGGTTTTGAAACCATTTCAGATACATGGAATATGAGTGACGTTCTAACAGTAAAAGACAAGCACACTTTATACAGTGTACACGTATAAATTTTAGTTTAGCCAAACTCAAATTGGTGATTTGCTGTATCAAATTGTATTTGCTGATGAAGTGAAAGAGCCATGATTTGGAATCTCTTTCCATAAAGATTAATGATATATGCACATCAAATTATTCTGTAAAGCATCCTTTAACAAAAAAAAATGCTGTCAAATGTTATTAGTCATTGGTGAAAAACCTTCGGAAACCTGCTATAATTTTAGCAAGTGATCAATAATAATAATGTATTGTGAATAACACCCTAAGCTGCTTCGTTTCGCTTTTTTTGGTCTTATTTTGGTTTTTTGTCGGTTCCACCTGTTGCCAGCCAGCTTATAGCTTCGAGCAACAAAACATTGAAATCTCATCGTTCACTTCCTTCCCATTCATTCATAAAATGTGCGTGCTTACAGAAGCTGAACTGATAACCTTTCATAGTTACGGATCACTAACCAATTAATCCCCTTTAATATAAAACCAGCTTTACACCAGTCGCCACCGGACAACAGAATCGCTCCACTCATGCCACTCATTAAATACAGAGCAAGGCAAAAAAACAATTCAACGTACCTTAATTAAGGCGTGCTTTAGTAAAAACGACTGTATAATAGGAAACAAAAAAGAAATTCGCACGGGGATCCAGTATAACTTCCATTGCTGTCCGGCCATTTATAGCAGGTCTCAAAGGCGACAGATTTTTCCATTATGGAAAATAATTTTCAAGTCATAAAATTTATATTTAAACCCCAATTAAAATACCTATTCTGGGAATGTGTAAATAACAGTTAAAATATTAAACTAAAAGTAGAGAAAAACGATACAGACGTTTTATTGTAGACTTCATGATTTCAAGTAAAATAATTCTCAAATTCTGTGATTTCATCTCCATCCTTTTAATGCAGAGCATTCTAAATACTTGGCAACAACAAAATAATTATCGAATAAGTGATAAAAACGTGATGTTCAACTTAATGCACTTACACTTAAACAAATGTAATTAGATTGTGAAACAAATCCTCACAGAAATTTTCACTTGGATAATACATATATGTATATATGTACATGTAAGTGCGGTACATACAAGGTTTTTAGCCAATTCTTGATTAAATTTATTTAGATTCATGGATAATGGAATTTCCAGTCAAGTTTGTTCACTTAGCGTTCGTGGATGCTATGTGCTTATTATGCTTACTGCTTGTCAATTATACTATCATTTGCTTAGGCCCTGCATTATGCGAGCTCATAGTTATCGGATTCGCGCACCACTGACTCTGAAAACTATCATCTACTTGCTCGATGACACAATAATGAACATGTATACACATGCATATGAAGGATGATGAAAAAATCACAGAATTTAAAAATATAGAAACGAGAAGTAACGACCGAATTCGAGTTGCTTTATAGATCAGAGGTGGGAAACCTATTTTTCAGCTGCTTATATAAAATGATACAGGTCCGCCATAACCGCCATGAGGCATCATCAGATGGCATCTTATGCCATAATCTGAGCGTTTTTAGGGAGTAAATCTTTAAATGTTGATAATGGAAACTTCATCAGGCTACATTTCTAGAAACGTGGATCACAAATCACGAATTTTAGATAATATTTTTCCTCAAAAAATTGCTGAGCAATATAGTAACTCAACATATGGTAACATCTTTAGAGGGTTTTAATGACATTTGAATTTTTTAAAATATTGATAATGGGAATAAAGTTTTAATATTTTTCTGCAAAAAATTGCTGAGAAATACGTTGATTAATAAACAAAAAAAAACAGTAACTAAAATGTGTCGATAAATCAAATTATAAACCATGCTTTAATAAAACATTTCTAGAAAATTTATTTACAAATTATCAAGTAAGTTATAAAAAAACGGGAAAAGGCGAAAATGTTTGAAACCACACGCAAAGCAATTCATTTTTTTTAGACATACCACATGCAATTAATCGATTTTAGTGTGCTATTTAAAAAAATAGTTTGAAAATTCTAATAAAGAAATACTCTGAACATTTGGACGAAGAATGTACAATATGAAATACTTAATGCAAATATTTTCATTTCCTCAGCACAGGACTCACTACAGCTATGGAAGAAGCACATTTTAGTTAATTTTCTTCAATTTACAATAGCATTCTATATTCCACAAAAAAATTACTTTTCACATTTTTGCAGTTACTGTCGTTTCATTATTCGTTTCGTATTATTCGTATCAGTTTCATTATTCAGCAATTGCATGCAAATTTATGTAACCTACTCATGTTTTAGAAATGCCATATTTATTTTAAAAAATATAAACACAATATGAAGACAGGAGAGAGAAGATTCGCCCGACGGTGTCAAGAGTAACTCTTGTTAAAACCTAACTGCAGTGAAAATTACCGATTTCGACTTGAAATTCAAGCAAAAGAACGTTAATCTTAATATAAGCTAGAGGTGTTCAAAATTATGTAATCCAGCGACGCTAATTAGAGCATTAATTAGACAATCGGCCACGGCATTAAACGTTGAAAATGAGATGTTTTTCGTTAGAAAGCGTAAAACAGGAAATCCTAGGTGTTTTTTTTTCTAATTACGTCATAGACTCAAATGCAGTCCCCGTCCTCCCCACGCACGCTTTTCTGGGGTGTGGATCCCGCAGCGCGTAATGCGTCGCTGTCATCATTTCCGATTTCTCCAAATGTCTTTTCCTCTGGCATGGCATCTGCTCTTTTCCTTATGGCATCAAGGGTTGCGAGCTAAAGCGCAGTTTCATTTTCTGCTCTCGCAACAGATTGTCGTTTGCCCACATTGGTACACGCACGCCCCTCTTCGGTTACCATGCCACCTAATCCTATTCTCGTTGAATGGCTTTTCATTTTCCTAATTTTAATTAAATTACGCGGATTTTATTGTTCTCTCATGCAGCGTAAGCAATAATGCGTTTCCCTACTTGATATAAATTTGTGCTTATGAGAGAAGTTGCGTCTAATTTTTTCCCATCACTTTCTTTTAATTATGTGGCCGCGAGATTTTCGTAATTAAAAGCACAGTGTGTAATCGTTCGTAATTTCATAACTCATGTGAGGGAACGCGACGCCGCATCGTGTATTCATGACATCGCATGGGTCAAGTGCGACGCTATTTGCAGCCGCCACACAACCTATTATAGATCTGCGAGATTGTTGTATTAGAGGAACGAGCACGCACTTCTAATAAAGACTTAAATCTTCAAGCGAAATAACAAATGCAGTTTGTAAACCAACAAAAATCAAATATATTTTAGTTTTAAAACAACCGACAGTTAACGATGGATTATGATAGCTGCATTTAGTTTGACTTCGTTTTAAGAACATAATACAATGTAAGCCATTAAAGTAAAAAATCAAAGCATAATTATTATAAAGTGTATTGTATTGTTTGCCAATTTTTAGCGCTCAGTATTTAGGTAATTTGATAGCAAAATTCAACTAATTTTTGAATATACAGATAAAAGCTTTGTTTCACGTGTCATTATGACACAGGTCGTTAATTTTTTTTTTGAAAGAGTGCGTTGTGTACATCTATAGAAGCCATTTCTGGACCACGTTTTTCTAGAAATAACTGTAGCTATATAAATATATAAAAGCACTCGACGTCAAAACGAACTAATGCAATAATACATTATTTTAAATTAAAGAAAATGTTCTGACTTTGAACAAGAACAAAATGCCAATGAGTTTTGGAAACCATCTTTTGTCATAATCTGACAAAATGTTATGTTATACATAACAAAACTAATAAATCAGACACGAAATAATACGTTGCATGTGTATATTTCTAGATGCATTTACCGCCCAAGAATTAATTTTCAAAACAGGTCCATGGTTCACATATGCATCGGCAAGCAGATGACTAAAATATGTTTACCACGTGTATAATCATAATTACCATAATTAGGATAATGAAAGCATAATCACACCCTCGAAATGGCTAATCAAATGCTCAATAAGGCCCATATCCCATCGATTGGTAATTAGCGAAATTATTGTACAAAGAGCTGACAAGATATCGATCCTTCACGCCAGAAACCAGGCCGTAAATTATTACGATTTCTTATTTAATAAAGCAGCCGCGCAACTACAAATGATTGCACTTAGTATGGTGTCGATGTAATTAGCAATAAACCTTAGGTGCCGATAAAAATCCTGCGAAATAAAAAGCAGCGAAATATAATTAAAGGCTGCCTGTTTGCACGCAAGCAAATGCACATTTTTAGTTTCCTGTGTATCTCATGTCTATTTTATGGTTTCAATATGGCTGTTCATATGCTTCATCGAGTATATAGTAGGGTAGGCTTGCCTTAGCAGCTCAATGTACAGCGCAATGCACGTTATAATCCTCGGCCTAACAGGTATTTCTATAGAGAAGGTTTCTGGTGAAGGTATAGAAAGAAGTTGCTGAGGTAGTGAAAAACTTTTCGAGCTATACAATAGGTGGAAAGGGTTAACATTTTTAGCTGGTACACGGAACTCGTATATACCTTATAGGTAGAGGTAAAGAAGGTTGGAGGTAGGTATTTTATGCCTGCACCCTTCAAAGCGATATGGCCCCTTTCCAGCTTAGAGCTTATGCCCTCCATTGACTATACTAGCAAGTAAGGAGCACATGAATATAGAATCAACCACGCAGTTGGCAGAATTACACCCAGTATTTCAGAGGATGCACAAATAAATACAGCATAGGTCATTTTGAAATGTAGAAAGAAGCGATGGAAACTGAAGCGATCAAAAGCCTCACATTTGCAGTAAAGAAGAAAAAGAAAAGCCTCAAGGAACTTTGTCCTTTTGGCTTGTGTTGAAAATAAGGTAGGTTTGAGAAGGTGTCATGGTCCCCAGTTCCTTATACAGGAGAACTATATTTAATAGAGTTGGCGATCTTTTTACGAGAAAAATAGGAAACGACTATTTACAATATGACGTAGCTACTCATAGCACCGCAACGAAGTTCATTTGATGTACGAGGTGCATCATATGAAGTGATGGATTATGGAATTTTTTTTCTTAAATTTAATGGTACGAGAACTTTCGTTTTTCTCCTCACAACGGTGAAATTCTCGTACGTCATACGAAAACTCGCTAACTCTCTAATACCCCCGTCCACCCCTAATTTACATTATTTGGAAGAAGTAATGAATACGAGTGATGAATGTTAGGAAGTTTACAGTGGATGCTGCCAATAGCCTGGCAAAGCGATATGCTGATCAAGCTATTGGTTCATTAACGCTTTGAAACGTTTGTAATTCTGAAGTTTTCAATTTGGTTTTGATAAAAATTCAGCTTATGAGTTTATTTACCACAAAGTTGGGTCGAATGTACAGTACAACTGTACAAGAATAAGTAAATCCAGTTAGGTGTATTTATTAAGCATAAAGAACAATGATTGAATTTCAAAAAATTACGTTTATAATGGTTATATAAGTTATGAAACATTCAATCTTTAAGTTCAGAATGGGATAACTGCCATTTTTAATTAATCATTATCTTAATAACTGATTCAAAATGGTAGTTTATGTCAGTTCATTCAACAACGCCACAAACATCTATAGACTTACAGTGAGGGACATTATCACAAATGAATAATGGACCACCGTGCAAGTTGAACCCAATCAAATTTTGCACTTTCAGCACCGACGAAGGCCGACGAAGGTGGCAAAAACTAGCCATCTCCAAAATGACGAGACCGTTTCGACTTTTGTAACCACCAGAACGCCATGATTCATCTCCAAAAAATATACATTGCATAAAAAATATTGCAGAAAAAAGACCCACTTCCTTTGGCTCATTTTGATTATCCATGGGTTGGCACGAAAGGAACGCAAACTTGCGAACGTCCTTGAAGGGAGAGGAAATGGTAGAAGATTTAATGCTAACAATAACACGTTTCAAACTAGACGTGGAAAAATGAATAATAAAAAATAAGCTAAGAAATATTGCATGTAAAATAGACTACTTTTCACCCTATGCGTCTTTTGAAATACACTTAAATACTTGTATATTAGCAAGTATATTTCTCTGGTAGAATATTAAGAAGTATTACGCTTCACTTTTAGCAAATAGTCTACCGTAATGCTGCAAAAAATCCTACGTAATATTTTTTCCTTCTGAAGTTAATTTTCAGTTTAGAATGACTCAATTACACTTAATCGTCAGTAATTGTATTGAAAATCTAAGAATTGGCCCATGTTTAAAGGGTTTAACTTTTACAAAGTCACCCAACTTTAAAGAAATATTCTATTAATTAGTGTCCAATATTATAAAGTTTATTTAATGTGAATCAAGTATAAAATTACAATTGAACAATTTAAAAACCTGATGCAACAAATTAATTGCAAATTTGTTGACAATTAGCTAGGCAATTAGTAAGTGCAGTTCGTGAAAAAATATTACAGAATAGCAGCAGAAATTTTGTATTATTGTTTGCTGTTATTTAAAACAACCTGCAGAATATATCACAGAAACCTCTGTAAAATTAACGCAGCATCAATGTAGTTTCCACGCTTCACTTTTATTGCAAAACAAAGCTGCAGTTCATTCTCCATGGGAAATTGTAGAAAGAATGCAGCGATATTAAGCAATGCAGATACTGCATAATGAGTCATCGTTGGTTTGTGCACCATTATTTCTTGCATCTGGCCATAAATAGATGTTTCATGTGGCATATGCACAAATTGAATTCATATTTCAAATACGGCATAAAAGGATATTTATAGCCGCACTTTGTATCCCACTCGTTTATTGCATAATGTCACTCGCATCGTGATTTTAGGAAGTAAACACTTTGCTATATTTAGTCCGGAATTTAAACTCGCATTTCTACACGAATGCCTGCTTTTGTTTTACCCGTAATTGTGTATCTAATTTTAGAATAGCATGGCTAATAGGATGGTCCTGGCAGGTGGATGTAATGCCATGAACGCTCTGCTTCTCAACTGAAGAACTTCTCGAGTGAAATAAATTTGCGTTACACACACTCAATTTAGTGTAAACATGGGAGTAAGCATCGCTCTCTAGGCATACGTTACCGACAAAAATAGGGTGTAACTAATTTGGAGCCATTATATTCGTCTCGCTGGCCACGGTTTTACCGCATCCATGGAAGGCTGCTCTCCTGTATAACGATATAACAACTACCTTAACGTTTACTTTTGCACCTTGCATGCCAGAAGATCAGCACCGCAAAGAAATGTTGGAAACAACTGAACGCTGTCCTGAAAACCAATTGTTAGCAGGTGGCCCCTGACCATCCTGACGTCAGTACTGTTCGCCAAGGTATTTATGGCACGCAACATCATAGCTGACGCCGCAGAAGATGGTTTTGCTCGTGTCAGTTACTTAGCAACCGATTGAAAGAGAAGATTAAAAAGATTATGAATTAGGATTTCGAAGGATGTCAGCCATCCACGCCTGTATGGGTAATTATGAAATGATCAACAAAGAAATCCTATTCTTTCTGCTGTTGTTTATTTAGTTAGACGTCAGCAGTAAAATACGAGTGCAGTACGTTCATTTAAAACATTTGAAAAACTTCGAAAGATGAAATATAAAATTAAATGCATTTATTTATACATTAATTGCATGTCTGAATGGATTAGAAGATTCCAGTTTAATACTTCAATAGGGATTAGCATTAAAAAGTAAAGATTTAAGATGGACATTATTGAAGGATATAAATTCCCAAAACTCGATTTTGATTTCTTCGAAAAAAATTTTTTAAAGCGACCCAAAAGGATGCCCACCATGTAAAAATGTTTGCTTCAAATACTTGGTAGAATTTGTAGAATTCGTTGTCCACTATGTCGACATTATTTTTTATAATTTGAAAATATCCCGTTTATTTATATAAAAAATAAACTTTAAAAAAGTTGAAAGAGGTTGCATTGCAGGGAAACACCTATAGTTCATTGGGTTTAACGAAACTTTTTCTTCAAATTTATTACATTTTTTTAAATAAACGGGACATTTTTAAGTCATAAAATATAACCCATGTACAAAAATTTAGCATTTGTGATAAGTATTTAAAGCAAAAAATGTGTACTTTTTGAAGCTCCTTCACCACTAAATAATGTGTTGCATTGGAATATACATGTATTTACACAAATTTGTTTTGCTGTACGCACTTTGTAGTATTAATAAATACATGCATTTCGCTGACCCCACCCACTGCCCTTCCTCAATCCCTTTGTCACAAAACCTTTAATGAGGTTTCAAAAGTGACATCTGCACGCTAGGTGGCGCTACACTACAACCATACCCACCAGATGGTAGATTTGTAGGTGTGACGCACCGTAATCCAAAATGAAATTCATAAAATAAGCCAAATGGGCTTTTTAGGAATCATTTACAATTTTCATCCATGTGAGTCTCAAGCAATGTTTACGTTATGCAACGCCACCTATCAACACTAATGGCGACTACAAATTTCAATAAAAGATACATTTGGATTTTCACACTAGCAGTTTCACCTGTCTGTTCTATTCTGGTTTCTTTACAAAAACGAAGCAAGTTTTTTTAACGACAGGGAAGGGGTATGGTTACGTGAGACTTTTTATACGTCTATGTGCTGTGAGCGTCGTTACCTTTCTACACACCTAAAAATGGCCATTTGGTTTTTTGCGCCGTACCCCACCCCAGCATGCATTTTTTGTTTAAAAGGAAAGGGTAAGGATCCCACCGAAATCGTATTCCTGAGGGGGGAGCTCATCGGAACAATCATTTATTCACCGGAGGGAGAAGAAGGCGAACGTGAATGATGGTGAAATTAATTATGGGAAAAGGGGTATAAGGAAGAACGGGGTGAGCCAAAAAACAGAGGTAAAAAAAATGAGGGCAGGAAAGGGTAGGGAAACTTTCACCCCAGGAATTCATCCCTGAATAATACAAAAAATTGAAAGTTATAAAGGGAGGGGTTGATGGGGGCGAAGTACATGAAGGGTGAGGAAGGGCACCGCTAAAGGGGTAAGAGTAACAAAAAAAAGGTGACCCACACAACCTGTCTTAAACCTCTGCCTTACCCCAGGTGACACCGATGAAAAAAAGAAAATAAAGAGAGAGAGGGTTGAAACCCGAGTTTAAGACCCACATTGACGGTTGTACTTTCACTAGACAAGCTAAGCCAGTACCTTAAATATGTACCCCATTAAACTGAGTTTCTACTGCCGTTCCAAACAAAAAACGCGGGTCAGAATTTCATAGGGGTGAATCAAGCCATGGCATAGAAAGTCTTCGCCTTTGACACCACCCCGTTCACCTATAGGCAGGTTTAAAAATAGCCACACACACACTGGGTCATGTCAAATGACATATCGGAATTGCGGTAACAACCGTGTAAGCTGTAACTACGTTTTTGTATAGACATGGAGATACCGTTTTCCACAGCAATTTTGTTCGGTAGTTACAAAATATATAATGCTACAACGTTATGAAAACTAAAGTTTACTTAAAAACGAGAACTTGTTATTACTGGAATAATAATTTATTAAAGGAAATGTAAGGCAATTTTTTTTATTAAAAAAGCAATCACTAATGATAAAATTTCGCCTGATTGTCAGTACATTTTTTGTTTATAAATATAACAAGGCGTTCCATCAGTTAAAATTCTACGCAAATTTTAGTGAATGAATTTTCTAAAATGTTCGCCTATATAATGTAGGGTTTAATTAATTATACGCGTACTCTATTCCTAAACAAATTGTGCATACACAGGCTAAAATGCATTGTTTCTGATTTCGGTTTAAATAAACAGTTCTTTGCCTAAGGCGTCCCATAATTAGTATCCCTCAGCAAATTTAATGGCTAAAATTCAATATTTGTGACCTTTTTACACAAATTTCATAAAAGAGTACTATTATTACTATTTTAAAAATAATCTAAAATAAATTATAAAATGCATAGATGCTACTTTAAAACTTTGATGCTGAGGCCTGAGGACTAGCATTGTCTTACAGAAGTGATCATAATGATTATATAAGGTTCAATATCTATAAGATTCAAGAGGTTTTTTTGTATTGCGGACTTATACACTCTCGGCAGAAGAAGAAATCGAAACCAGCCAGAAATAAACAAATGGATGAAGGGCAGATCAGAAAGGACTCCGTACCCATCCTACACTGTATATACACTTAGTAAGGAAAACATTAGAGAATCAAGAACATAAAAAGACATAGCATCCTACACATACATTGGAAAAAAGAGCTCTGATTAAAATTAAATTTACCGTTATTTCTAATACAAGCTGGCTCTTTTTTGAGGTTTTACTTTAGAAAAAGAATGTAACAATATTTTTTTATTACTTGGCTATTTTGTTGCAAAAGAAATTTTCATCACCTGAGGTTTTACTTTAGAAAAAGAATGTAACAATATCTTTTTATTACTTGGCTATTTTGTTGCAAAAGAAATTTTCATCACCGCTTCATTAGCTCGAACCACAATTTGACAATAAGTTATACAACTAAGTCAAAACTTACTGCACCGCATCATCATGAACAAATGTCCTGAAACCGTTTGGTAATTTCGTACAACATTTGGGCATAACAGACATTTCCCAGATGTTTACAGCATGACATATCACGTTTTTTGTGCCAGTTAATCCGTTGATTGAAATCGCGCAATTAAAATTATTTGTTTAATTTCACAGCTACTTGGGCATGTCTTAGATGCAAATAAATTAGTGGGCGAGCACAGGCCACTGATTTTTAATGAGGTCTTACAAATCGGGCAACGTTTTGGGCGCCAAATGAGGTAATGTGAGGCTGAAGGAGAATTAAGGGCCCTCCCAAGGTGGCGCTCCAGACGCTGGACCTGTCAGTGGTCCGTCCATCGCAACCGTTACCATAGAGGCCAATTTCCATGTGCACTCGACGGATATTTCCTTCGAAAAATGTGCGGACATACGTGAAGGATCGGTTCGGGTCAGCCGTGGGGACAATTGCAGAGACGAGATAACGCCATGCCATTAGGAAGAAACGCACAATCCAACAGTGATCAAGTGGAGCCTGGTTGCATATTTAAATTAGGGTTACTCAAAAAAGTGGGCAAATGGTAATCTGCAAAGCCCTCCTTTGCTGCTAAGCTTTCGTTGCCAATCAAGCGCTGCCCTTCGGCATCCAGGTTTACACGGCATGAAATTCGTAATTTATGGGGAGTCTTCAAGTGTGGATGATTTATTGGCAACAGGTTGGGGGGAGAACAAAAAAATGGGACAAGACGGTAATTACACGGCCGGAGTTCATTAGTCCTAGATGAGGGAATGAGGTGCGGGCTGTGGCGAAAATTAGGAAAATGCATATACATGTAGGTCCGCGCTTATTCGTGCGGGATTTTGGAGAAGAAGCATCTCCTACTAAGATCAAATTTATTGGGATACATTTGAAACGTTGGACGTCTTTACCGAAGGTACATGTAACTAAGGAGTTCACTGGCTGGATAAATTTCGCATTGATTTGTTGGGTTAATACGGTTTTAAGTTAAATACCGAACCAAATCTCAAACAGCCTACAAAAAATGCACCGGCACTTAAACCATACAATTCAGAACCGAATTACTTATAAATTGAAGAAGTCAACATTTTAAACTACCACTTCAGTGGCTTGTAGAACCATGGACATATCAATACATGTGCGCCCTTTACCATATTTGATACTTAAATATTGAAAATGGGTGTTGCTCTTAAAATAGTTTTTATAGTCACAATTTTAAAAACATGTTGATTGGATATATGCATATGTATTGCACGAATAAGTGTAAATGGCCATGTAGTTAAGTTTGTAAGCAATTTTTGAGTTTTTGAGTATGAGTTAATATCAACATACATAATTGTTATATGATAAATTGTGGTTGCTAAATTTATGTTAGACCTATAGTTTGAAATAGTTACCAGCTTTATTCTAGTTTGATGAACAGATTTAGCGATATAATACTTGCAGCTGATGGGCTTATTAATACAAGTTATTCATTACTGCGATCATACTGAGACTTTAGCTTCAGTTTTCTGTAACATACACTGCCTTACAGTGAGTGTACAGTGTATTCATCTCCTTGACAGGAAGCGGGATGCTGCGTTGTCAGATTGATCTGCTCTGTTACTATTTAAGGGGGTGATAATCCATACTGCATATTATAATAACACCTAAATGTAAACCATTGCTAAACCAACGCATCAATACAATTAGTTCATCTAATATCTGCTAAGGTTCAAGTATTGTCTGTAGTTTTTCGTACACTGTAAATATAATGTTTTCGCAGGCTCAAGAACAACTAAAAACAAGCTCAAGGAAATCAGTGCGGCAACAAGTGTTTCACATCTAGGATTTCTATATATTTACTGTAAGTGGAGATAAACCTGACATGCCGGGAAAAATTCGTAAAAATATCGGATAATTCAGCAAATAATTCAGTAGTTTTGCTTGTGTACAAAATGGCACACATCAACTTTTACTCCAATGTGCTCTCTGATCCAACATTCATCTCTCGAAAACAATGAAAGTCTAATGTTGGGTAATGTGCAAAAATGTGCATTTATAAAAAAGGCGCTAAAATAATTTGCATTCCTTGCAAGCGCAAGTGGCATCTAAAATGCAATTTTAATTAAAACTCCTGTATAACAGCGGAATATACTGTATTAAAAATACATGTGATCATACAAGTACATAGCACTAACAATTAAAATAATTTTAATAAAAAAATCATGTCAGTGCACTTCCTTTTTTTTGCTGAAACGAAATACGGTAGTGTACATGAACTGATACAAGTGTCTGGCACCCACGTGCTGCAGTGCTCCCAGTGTCAAGAGAAACACGCTAGGCCACAATGTCGGTGCATACAGTAGTTAGTGTAGTTCACATCATTCTATGGACAAAGGTTGAGTTCACGGCGTTTGGAACACGGAGGCCACAAATTCTTCTTGTCTGGGCCAAATGCCCCCGACTTTGTCATGCATTGGTTTTTTTTTCCTTTCACGCAATTTCCCACTCTGGCTTCCTTTTTCTCCCCATCATCTCTTTTCTCTCACCGTTAGTTTGTTGTCACCCCAAACCTCATTTTTTTCTCCCCAGCCATAAACTAAGCGCTAAAACCTGCGTGTCTGCTCAGGTGGACCACTGGGTGAATTCCCGCCCTAACAAACATTTGAATTAGCTGCCCTTTAGTAACATATGACCACAGCAGACTCAGACAGGAACAATTTTGACAAACCTGCAAGCCTACAGTTCTCCAACTAGTTTTGCGGAAACCATGCAGGGAAATCACCTATAAAATTAAAGAAAATCCAGAAATTGCACTCACGGAAATAATGTACATTGTAGTTGCAAATTCAAATGATCACGACATACTAAATTGGAACTTTTAACATAATTGAAAATCTTTATAAAAATTACGGAAGCCAGTATATTTATTACCCAAAGTTTTTCAACCTTTGTCAGATATTTCAAACAGTCTGCAATCCACCCACAGTCTAACCACTTTTTCCCCCTTATTCGATACTTAAAAACATGCTATTTTCAAGAACCAGACTGACTTCAGTCAGTTTTTAAAACCATTTAATGTACATGTACGTTGTTCAGTATCCAAGTATGATGGTCTACTATACAGGTAACTACAGTAAACGTTTGCATGATTTCATAACAAAAAAGGAGTTTTAAATACAAAAGAGGGTGATAAATAATAAGCCGAGTTTTTGATGTCAAATGGAACATTTAAACAAAGACCATGCACCTTTTTTAGGATATTTTATAGTAAAATCCAGGCATTCCAGTAGAGGCGTTGTCTATGCATTATATTGTGTATAGCAATTCAGTAGCTTACGCGCATTTTTATATAATGGTAATTATATCCTGAGTGTGTGCGTCATTGTTGATCACTTCCTATAAATTATTAGGTCTATCAGTGTCCCATTGTCGTTTTTTTAAGACTTATTCTACCATTTACGGCATTGTTATATCCATACAATACAAATTAACCTTAATTATAGTAAGCTCTTAAGCATGCCATCATAAAAGCACCCCAACTTGCCCCAATAACCTTGCTACCTTAAAGATTAATGTACAATAAAATATAAAATTTCCGGAAATTCCAGCATAATAAGGCTGATACTCAGCTTGCAAGAAACAATTCGTTGAGCTACGGGTTAAGTAATTAATAACGCAGATACAGAAACAGAATAGGATGTGACAATGATTAAGGCTTGTTTGCCATTAAGATAATTCAGAACAACAATGCATCGAGTCACGAAGATCAGTAAGGTTATGTAGGGTCAAATACTTAGAATTTTTGGCAAGGCTGCACATAAGAAAATGTGAAGAAACGCATGGGCAAATGTCTCAAATTAAAATACATGTAAGCAATTTTCAAAAAATCTAGCGATCTCTTTGGGAGTATTGTTCATGTAATCACAAAATTGTTAACTTTATAGTTTAAAAAAATTGGTACTTAAACATGTACATGCGTATTGTATTTATTGTTAATCATTGGAAATCTTCAGATACTGGGGTGATAAAATATTCACCGAAATTGAAATTCAACGTATTGTATATTTTTCGGAATTATGGATGGAGAAACACGTAATTAGGAAGTTAATTTACTGTAGGTTAAAAACTTAAATAAGCAATGGTAATTTGATTCTTCAAATTAAACAGTTCACTATTAAAAAGTCAAGCATGTGCCAACTCGCATAGTCAGAGCACGATGAAAACTTCACCTAAAATGAAATATTGCTTGTAATTTGTAGCAACTATTATTTTAAAAAATTAAATTTACTTTACTTCATGTAAATGTTGAGAAGAATGTATTACAAAATTATTACATGTGTAACTAACTTTAGAAGTTATATGACGATCCCAGCACAATTTATGCGTTTGATCTAAATCAACAACTTATGAATGGCAGATTGAATAAATAAAGTCAAAAATGTTGAACAGTCTAATGAATACTCTTGATATGACACAGTTTAGCCACTGCAGCTGTTATCAACTAGGTACATTATAAATTACCCGGTAAACGTCATAGTTTTGCCATTTGTGAAACCAATCTGAATCTTTCACGTTAAAATATGCATATTGTACCAAATTTAAAAAAGCCTAACTCATGCGAAATTAAGCCAACAGGTTTTCAAGCATATACATATTATATATGCATGTACATTGCATGCCAGTTAATTAGAGAGAAGGTTACGTGAATAACATCGTATTAAAATAAGTCCTTGCCGGAGCTAAAAAATTAACGAGGTTTTAATACAGGACAGGAAACAGTTGTGGTTGAGTGAAATCGTGACGAGTGTATGTTTATCTCCCGCAAATTAAGTAACATCGTGGCGTGGACGAAAATGTGAACCATAATTGACATTGCTCGTCTTGTTTTTAGCGTTACCTTTGCAATGCGTACCAATCAAATATCGACACAAAGTAATTTTCCTGGTTATCGTTGATTATCGGATGATTTAATTTGTCGAAATCATCTGTTTTTAATAAATTGCATTATTGCTTGAGTAACCTAAACTCGAAGTAATAAAGCTCATTGTTTCGACGGATTTAATAAATCAAGAAACCCTCCGAAATTTAATTTTCTATATAATGTTCCATTTCGAATCTGCCAAGTTTTTTTACTATCTCCAATTAACCTCCACGACCAATTACTGTCGATGGCGTATTTATTCATATTTTGGTAGAACATAAATAAATATATTTTTGCATACACGATGAGAGGGCTCTCGCCAACACGATTTCGAAGTTCAAGAGGGTCAAAAGTGGTACACGCAGCAAAAATGGCACCTGAAGAGTGCACGCAACCTCTTTACCTGAGGATGTCTGAATTACAAGGAATTTCAATTTAAATCTTTTATGTGCATAGCCGACGCTAAAACCTTCTGATGGTCCATGACTTGCACTTCTTTTAGTAAAGCATTCAAGTGGTTCTACTTGTTTTTAAATTGAAAAACTATAAGCGAATTTTACAGAAAACTATACGGATCTTTGAAAGCACCACAATTGAAGTCAAGCAAAAGGCGAAAAATCCCTGATGAATCGGTTGTTGAAGAAAAAAACTACACAATGTTGTCCCAATTGTGTCAAGTTGACTACATTTGTACAGGGTGTCTAATCCCGTTGTATTTCTTGCACGCACCGCTGAAAACTGCGCTCAAGAGGCGAAGCGGTTGGCAAATTTCTCATAGACCACAAGACCACGGAAGTTATGACATTATGTGATAATAATAACAACATAATGAGCATTCATTAAGCGCAGCGTGCATACAATTGCACAAAACTATATCTGACTGACTGCCGTTGTCTATAGTGATACTGAAAAGGTATGAATGTCCACGCAAAGTCCATGCAGAACTCGCCTGGTTGGCGGAATTATTGCCATATTATATACGAAATCGTGGGAAATGTCTCAAAAAGTACACATTTAATAACTAGTTTAATTACGACACGCTTTATGAATCTTGTTTTAGCCCCCTGTGTAATTTGCGTAGGGTCTCTGACCCACCCCTCTCGTTTCAGGGCCATTTCCACCTGTTCAACAGGTTCTCGTTTTTTTGTTTTCCCTTCACGATTCAATAAATATTGCACGAATTTAAAACAAAAAATACAGTTGGAACATTTTGTAATTAGGGCTTGACCCACCGCCTTATCCTGCGTTTGAATTGTTGAACTACATGTATATATGGGGGCCATTCAAATAACACTTTCAATGAGCCTTCCAGCAGTTCCTACCTCCACTTTTGCGACAAGGTAAGTTGTCTACCAAAGTATGTGGAAAATGTTCATTCAGCAGTCAATATCTTCAGATAAAACGAAGACTTAGTGCACTGATCGACATCCAGTGATAAAATATTTAGTTGTCATATTAATATTATTATCAATCTTACACGATTTAAGCTATAAAATTAATTAATATTTAAAGGTTGAGTCTATAATGAACTTGCTTCACTATTTAACTCATGGCTATACACGGATGGTGTAATCGGTCAATCATTGTACTGAAGACACATACCATGCAGATAATGTAAGAGGCATTGTAATCTGGCTGCATCAAACGCGAGCTCTCATGTTCATTGAATGGCTATCGACAGGCCTGAGAGCAAAACCGAGTGGTTGTACGTGGCTTTTAAATGGATTATTTTCTATATAAAGTAATTGCACTGCCATGGCAGCTGCGTAAGGGTTATCAGTGTCTTGAGTATCCTTATCGAGATATAACGGCAGATTAAGGTGAATTGATCAACTGAGCAATTTTTCTGCTTAGCGAAATGCACATCCAAGTTTCCTTTGTGGCGATCACGTTGTCCCAAACACCATACAAAGAGTTAAAAAAGCTCAAGTAAAGCTATCATCCTTCAAAAATATATGGCCACTTTTGAGCTATACGTACGTGCTCTTCTAAGGTCACGAGTGGATGACTAAAAAACTGATTTGACACATTCCCACATTTTTTCTAAATCGTTCGATGATACATGTATGTCATTAACACATGTATTGTTAAATTAGTTTTTCATGAATACCGTACATGCATGATGATAAATATAATACGCTTTCATTTCAATTCAATACTCCATGGATCCGAATGAGCTTGGAGTTCCATGAGTGGATAGGAATAACAAGCTCTACAAGCTGGATGATTACGTCTATCTAAAGATTCCCTCCACCAAACTAAAGTTACACGACAAGTATAAACTAAAGTTTCAAAAATACCTACGCTGAGAGCCACCCGCCTTGATCTTATGTATCTCACTGGAAACCATCATTCGACAATGACATTCCAGAAGTGGAAGTGCATTCAGAAATTATTTTGAGGTTGGGATGAGCATGATTACAGTGAGCTTAATTTTGTATCTTTAAAGCACAGATTTCTAAATAAATGTTTCCAGCTTTTCCAGATGTTGTGTACTTAAAGTTCCCAGACAACTAAGTTCTCAATTAAATCTTTGCAGTTCCACGTCTTTTCATCGCAGGAGGAAACACTGCAAGTACCAAAAGCCGATGCAAATCTTTGCAAAAATGTTTTCATAATCTACTCAATTCAACTCAGTATGCTACTGTCAAAATGGATATGCCATGCGGTGGGGGATGGGTGTAATCCATTAAGTCTAAATTATTTTTCCCTGACTTTTCGAAACTCCGCTATAGAAATTCTCAACTTATAACTTAGCGCTGTAACTACATTGCTCCACTTGAAGATGGTGCCCAATCGGGAACTAATTGGTGGCAATTTGCTAAGTAGGTCGCCTGTCTCAACGGATGGACATGGTAGCGTTTAAATTCCCTTCCGGTAGCCATATCCCAAGTTCGTTGGGCTGCCACCAGGCGTCATGACCATACCATTGACATCCCAGACTACGCAGCCAATGAACACCGGCTTTTTGGGAAAGAGATTTCAGATTCCAGAGGAGTTTTGACGTGAAATTGTGAAAGCAGATCTAAAAATGAGGAGGAAGCGAAACGCCTCTCCTGGAGATCTAAAGGCCATTATGCCGGAGATGGTTGAGGCAGATGCCGGGTTCTGGCAATGCATCACAGTAGGCAAGATTGCATCGCAGAAGCAAAAGCTGGTAGATAGGATTCATCCGAAAGTGTCCTACACCTCCCCCCACCTACGACATCCTTTTCCCCCTTTTCTTCTCTTCCAGTAATCACTGGCACGAATTCTTGGCTATTGCCGAATAGCAATCGCTCGGAAGACCCGGGCACACGTGCACAGGGGTCGAAGGTCGTCGATGTTCGCGCTCGAGTTAAATTGGAAAGTCGGCAACAACGGCGTTTCATTAGCGTTACGATGTGGGCGATGAAAGACAAGGGGTCTCTGCGCACGCGCACCTTCCCACACCAACGATTTGGGCATTATCTGTGGCGAATGAATGGCCGAAAGGAGTGAAAATGAACAAGTTTTGGCATTCACTCTCCGGCTGCTGCCAGCCTTTCATTTTCGTCTTCATTATCGTGGAAATCCCATTTACGAAATGGATGTCGACATGGAGCCCAGGGGGCATCCATTCTACTCCAGAAATGCGACGGCCGGGTTTTAATGCCGAAATGACAGAAAATCGAGGAGATGGGACGCGGATGCCCTGCGTTTCATTTAAATAAATGCGCTTTCCTACAAGTGATTCAAATAAGACTAGGAAAACGGCGATGACAGACTGAAACGACGCTGCACGGCAAACAACCTTCTCCAGTCAAAATTACAGAGGGATGGGGGCTGAAATTCGAGTGTAACATGATATAAGTCATTGACGAATTCGAGTAAATTCGACTTATGTCGTTTGAACAGCACCTTCACTTATTCTGATTTGGAATTCATAATTAAGCACTTTACGCATGCATTAAATCACAAAAACTATACAGGCATGTATTAAACAATACAAATATATTATTGTATAGATACCACTTCATAATTATTTCGAAATAGTAATTATACTGCATGGTGTTTCATGTAAATAATTTATTTCCTATTTGTAAGTTCTCTTAGTCGATGCTTTATATACGTAGTACTTTTTAAAGAACGTAACTACCGCATAAAACTACGACTCATATTCAGAAGCTAAGATGCTTCAATCAATAATTCTGCTTCAAAGCGTAGAAACTCGTATGGCTGGATATCTTCATATATTCATTATGAAAAAAAGAGGATGCTAGGTGACTATTTGAGATGCTAGATTATAAATCTGATTTTTATGCCTTTTTGAAAAAAAAAACGTCACAAAAGGACGTCATGTTAACAACATCCTCAAATGACGTCATTTTTAAAAACGATAAGTTTCTGAGCTATAATTGAGAAGGGTCGGAGCATGGAGTATGTTTTCCAATTCGAGCGCAGTGAAGAGGGTCGAAAGTATTTTTAATGGACGTCATTCGTAGACACACCCCTAGGTGCAATGTTTGGTCCTTTTACATTTTTACGTAAAGAGCATAATCCAACGAAAAATGGACTAAAGATACCGTATATACATATATATATATCAAGACAGCATCTCCAAGAACACCTCTGGTTGCACCAATTCTTCTCCGCACCTGCACTCATATTATGTTTTGCCTGTATAAATCACAGTGACATGATTCGTGATAACCCCATGGTGCGACATTAAATAACTCGGACACACGAGATCCTCGATGTACATGTACCTGCCCAAGTTGATGCAAAGAGCGTTTCCGGGAATGGAAAAAAAAGGTTTAGAATCATTTCGCTGAGCAAAAAACAAACAAAAACGAAGCAGCCAAGAGTTGGCTTACCGTAATCCTGATTACGCGCGGTTAAGCTGATGGTGCAATACGGAGAGCATACCCTCACAGGTCTCGGACAGCCTGTCCCAAAATTAGTGGCAGATCGGACCGGGTCTGGGTGGTCTCCTTCCTTTAAACCAGGTGAGTAAAGGTCATTGACGGCACGGTACCAAAATCGGTTTCGTGTCTCATTTCCAAATGAGCAAAAAAGCGCGCGCGAGCAACAAGTAGCTCCCTTAAGAGCAATTGCTGTTGACATCAGACCATAAATATGGAGACTCGAGGAAGTTGGAATGTCACGATTTGCCCTTTTATTCCTCCCAATATGGCGGAGAGGATTAAGGAAGGGTAAGAAACTCTCCCCTGCCCTTCGCACACGCCTTCTCTCCTCCACCCACCGCTTTTGATGGCGACAGGGTTTTCTGACGGAAATCTCATCTCAGTCTAACCCTTCTGCCGGCGATTACAATGGGGCTGACGGCTTTATGGCTTCGAGATTTTTTCGCCAAAATCTTGACAATTCTGGGACGCAGGTTATAGAATTGAAAAAGCCTCCCGCGGTTCCAATATTGAAGAATTTCCACCCCATGTGGGCTTCTGCGAAAGGAGGCTTTTCATGCATGTGACAACAAACGAACGCAGACAGATAGAATGCGTTGACTTCCCATTTGTATCGCCTGTCCTGGACAGGAACGAAAAAAAGCTCGTGTTCAGCAAAGTATTCTGTACACGTTTTCAAATTCAAAATGTAAGCATGGGTTGGCGGCAATGCATTCGGGTTAGAAACTTTGCTTTAAAAAGTTGCTTCCAGACAAGTGTGGGGACTGTTGCTCCGCATTTGTCTTTACTGTCCTGACCTGAACTTGGCCTATGGTCGGGGTGGGTTCGTTAAATAACCAACACGTAATTCAGGCAATGCCATAACAAGGGCTGCCCATGTGGTCTGCAATAAATGTGCCCACTAGATTCTCGCTGAGTCCAGTTTATGAGATAAAAACACTAGGACTCATTGAGGATTTCTTTGACCAGAAATTTTTGCTACTGAATTAGGACTTTACTACCCAGAACTTAGGGATGCTGACCCCTCCCTCCCTCCCTCTGGTCTAAAAATGTGTTCATGGGCAACTAAAAATAAGGTAAAAACAGACCACCCCATCCCAGGTAGCACAAAAGGACAAACGAACCAGATGAAGTTAGACCAAGAACTGAAGTCAGTGTTCTTGTCGTGCCGCTCATGTGTCCATACTAAATGACGTCAAATTTCAACCGAACATAACATTACGTCGTATCTTAGCCTAACATGATAATTTCATATAAACTGTAGTTGTACGTCTGTTTTCTTTCAATCCACCTTTGACTTTATAAGTAACATCACTGAGTTGGGCAAAAAATAATAAATAGTGTCATTTGGTGATTTCTTTCAAATCTGTAATTAAATTGGAGAAAGAATGGCTATGACATCATATACACCTTTTAATTGGTCGGTGCGCGAATACCCAAGTAGTCGTTAGGGGCTATTCATAAAGGATGTGGTGGAATTTTCATGATTTTCAGACCGTCCTCGAATGCCTGGTTTTCATTGACCCACACTCATATGTCTGGTTCGATTTGGAAATACGGTTTCACATTGAACAAAATACATAATATGGATTTCAATTCATTTATAAGCATCGGATCGAAACTGATACATTTAATCACAATCAGCAGTAACTCAGAATATCAGTTTTCCAACCACTGACGTTATTTATGGACGACCCTATACCGGGCCTCTAGGGTTATTGGGTTGGGTTAAAATTCTCGGTATAAAGGCACCGCAGCGCTAGCAAAGCAAGCAAGTCCACAAGAAGGCACCTACTGAAGGCAACATTAAATCGCAACGCAAGGGTGCATTATTAACGAAACCCAAGTTTTCTCCGAAATGCCATACGGCATGGCACGCAGCTGTTTGGAATTAATGAATTTCGAGTTATTGAAACTTGTTTCGTGTTGTGTTTATGAGCGCTAAAACAACAGGGGTTAGTTTTGAATGGTTTCCAAGAAGTTTGATACGCTCTCTAGCGAGCAGAGATGTGCCTTAGCGCGCTTTCATGTGGGCACGCAGGCGAGTTGAAATGGTGCGAATTTCGGTGCCATCAAGAGTTAGTTGACCACAAGCGACAAGATGGCGAACAAAAGAGTAGGGATATCGCAGTATATCAGATGTGGTTCGCGATATTGCGATAAGAGCGAAGACTCCAACTCGCCAGTGCCTAAGATTCAATAAGAAAGTTACAGGAACAGCGATCATCGCACACGCCATATAATTTCAAATTCAAAAAGCATCTGGAAGTAATCCGTGCTCCAGGTGACCTTCAACGACATCAACAATGAAAAAACAGGTTACGATTCCCGAATTTCGTATTTCGCGCACGTATTTTTAATACGGATAGGTATTTTTGCTACCACTTTTTGTAAATGCAGACAAAAGCGGCTATCCATCCTCCTTTGCGCGCTCCCCTTAGATCCTATTACTCTACAAGCAGTTAGGGGTATATGGCTCATGATTAAAAAATTGGTCGGTCTGCCCGGAATACAAATTTCAAATTACGCTCGGCGGAGCTAGACTTGAGTTTTGCATTCCTTGCTCCCATCTTATCCTTATGGGGGCGAGGTTAACTTTTTGTTTGGGCAAAATTTTGACACTACCAAATTAAAATTGCTTCGACGAATGTTCCCCATAGCCGTGTCAGCTTTGCATTAACAGAACATCCATGAAAGTTAACCTTATCAAACGAAGGTAAATCAGATAAAATGGGGGAAAAGATAAAACAAACATTGCCATTGAATTTGGGAACTGAAAAAAAAAATGGAATGAAATGAACCCGCAACTTATGAACTCAATTATGGCTTATTATGGCTTAGTGATTTGGTAGTACATGTATTTAACATATGACATGACCAGACCTTGCCTTGATAAACACATACACTTCGAATCAACAGTATAATTATTACAGGGTTAAATAGGTTCAAGTGAGCATTCAACAAGGGGCTATTATGACGCGACGCTAAGTGTGCGAATTTTCCAACTTATTTAATCATTATTTTCCCATCCTCATCACGCCCTTCTCCTCATAATGCTAACTCTTTACAAAAATTGCAGATATTTTCGCTATAGATCAAAGCATGTTTTTTATAACATATTGTACTTAAACACACAGACTGTGACAATTTGTCAATGATAGATTGCATGCATCATGCTCCATTAATATATTTAATCAGGGATTACTAATGGTACCGGGCGCATATTTTTAAAAATACATAGTAGTTGCGGAAACCTAAAAAACAGGTTTTTTCGTTTGAACGTTATTTCTCACCAGAGAATATATATTTTTCTCTTTATCCAAATAAATTTCAGAAATAAAGGATGTGTGTTGCTAAATAGTTATAAATAATTAGTTAAAATGCTAAAATTATTAACGCGAGAACCAAAAAAAAGAGAAGCAAAAAAGAGAATGGAAATTTATGGGCAAATTTACGCTGTTATTTATTGCTTTTTTGTAAAAAAATAAATAAAATATAATCAAAATATTTAAACCAGTTTTACTTCTGTAAATGCATGTGCAAATACTACAAATGTGCTATTTGTGCGCCGTCTTAATTTAGCTGTAATTACAATGTATAAACAACATTATTTTTAAGGTGAGATACGCTTGTAAATGCCAATTTTGCTCATCAAGAAATAATACATTAAAGCACAGATAACAATTAACTATACTGTATTTACATTCAACCATTTTAACGACTACAGTATATGCAAACGTTTTTATTACGATTGGCGAATTCTTTGTAAGTTCCTTAGACAATTGAGGGTTAGTTATTTCTGCCTTTTAGAATACGACTGTAATCAAACCAATCAAGTAGAATATTCGAGTAAAAATCATATAGTGAAGGGCAGGTTGTAAGCTTTGGTTGGAAGCAGTGGTATAAGAGTTCACTGATGAAAACCCCTAACCATTAAGGTGAATTTGTAGAGTTTCTTTTGGTATTTGAGGGCAATTAAACAGAATACATTGGCACATATTCTGCGAGGCGTACAAGCAATAAATGAGTCGCCTTTCTGGCTGATGCGAACAATAAAGTTACTCAGGTATGCATACAGACAAAACGTGTATAAAGCGGTGCCTGTGGCAAATTACCGAACTACGGACAGATATTAATGAGTCGAGGGGCAAGAGAATAACAAACGAGATAAATTAACTATAGGATTCAAGTATACATTTCTGTATGCGCATGCCTGCACAAGACGCCGGTTTCCAAATGTGTCTGTACTCATTTGTGTTTTACTCTTAAACCCCAATACCACGATCATCAATTTTATTGATGAGCAAATTTGAAATCGAAATTTGAAGAACTTCGTGGGCATTAATCAAGCAGAGATTGTATAAACTTCTTATATTATACAGGTTTATGTACAAATGGATTTCTATAAAAAAAATTGCTATTCATTGTACTTCAACGCTTATAATTTTAAACGTACGTGTATATTTGTTGTTGATGATATGAGCAAAAGGTGTGCAAATGGAAATGATAATCGAAGGCATTGTCATGTTTTTAGAATATCTGCAAACTTTGTCAAATCGTTGTGACCTTACGTTGGCCATTAATGGAGGTCAGGGCTTAGCTAGTAATTTTCTTACATTACATACGACAAAAATACATAACACTGACATTTTGACCAGTTTTAAAACATCAAATGCGAAAACGAAATAAATAAAACAAAATTATCAATTAATTTTTTTTTTGCAATTGTCCACGCAAATGCAGTGCAGTTCTTGAAACAAATGCAACGATCAATTACAGTTCTCTCGTCATTATATGCAGGGTCCATCAGTTGAGTGAAACTAAATACTAACGTATAAATCGTAGTTTCGAACGTGTTTTTTCTTCACCATGCACCTGCGAGCACCAATAAATGAGCTGGTCTATTCTTCTTGCTACATCATCATACCATGAAGAATCAGAGGCGAAAAACGAAAGGCTGTGCCTGCATGACCGTGTAAAAAAGCAGCGAGTACATGAATATCGCAATTAAGGAAGGCGCCATGCCCAAGGGTAAAGCCGTTTAACCCAATGTGGCCCTGCACGTGCTACCCATCGCCCATTCACCACGCTCATGCATTCTTGCACAGTGTGCACACATGGTCATGCGTGTTGCCATCCTCACCACCCCAAAACTCCCAACTCTTGATGAGTTTTCGATCTGGATCGGTCCGAAAACGCATTATTTGCACGCCAGACGTCGTGTAGGCATAAACTTTGAACCCGATATATTGACAGTGAAAGCAGACTGGCATCGTATGCCAACGCTGGCATTCAATCGTGGAAATAAAGAGGTCATTGCATGCGCGTTATTTACCATTGGCAAGCAAGGCAAATCACCGTTATGTTTACTAGTTCTGACTGGAAACTTCCAGCAAAAAAATATCCATCGCTACCTTGAGGTGATCAACGGACTGCACGAGTCTGACGTCATTAGGTAGATGGGAGTAATAAAACCAACCTACATGTCGGATTCCATTCCCAACGAAGAAATTTGAGCAGTTTCTGGCTCAAACATTGTTGACAAAATAGTTTCACTAAGTGCAAACAACAAAGAGTTCTGACTGGAAAACGTCTAGGTAAATACATGTATCATGGTCAGGGAACGCTGGGCAGTAACTGTACCTCATTCAAGGATTCAGATGTACATGCATGCCAATTGAAAAAAAATTCAGGTCATAAAATACGAAAGTATACGCATAATTTCACAACATTTCATAGAATTACTTCTTGGCAAAAATGTTCGAAATAATGTTTATCAAGCTATTCGTTTTTGCTTGAACTACTCCTTTGATTGCGCCAAAAGTGACGCCATTTTCAAATGTCTCCGTGTGAACAGCTCTCTTGAATCTCTCTTGAATGCCATCTGGTGGCAAGCAAGAAATTGCTGTAAGTAGGCTAGAAATCATGTACCATGTATTCTGTAATTGTTTAAAAGCTGATTTTGTATAGCTATTCTGGCATTTGAAAAAAATATGGCAAGAATTAACCATGCCAGTTTTCTTCATAATATATTCTACCTTTGAGGCAAAACAGAACTTCCTAAAAATAAATCAAGGAAAATTCAAATTAAGGTAATTTCCATTGTTTATCGCATGATCTACTGATTCAATAGCCATCCTTAGCCTGTTCCTCACAGTTCGCAACTTCTTCCTTGCACGGAGGATCGTCCATTAAAAGGTATGTTAAGATGGAACAAGTGGGGGCGATTGAGATAATGATGGCATCCTGCAAGACCCTACAGTTTATGGCCACGAAGCACAAATTGTTTTCGAACTCTTTCAAAAGCTTTATTAAAAATGATATTGCGGTAAGGCAAGGGTCACGACCCTCGTCCATGGTCCTCCAACGCCAGGTGTAGCATGCAGACGTAATATAACAACAAAGTGGAAATTCCTCGGGCACGTTGCAATTAAAAGCAGTCTTCCCTTCAGCCACAAAACTTGTACGAGTGCATTTTGGAGGAATAGAGGCCCACATTCAGCATATGATTATGGAAAGGAATGCGCAGGATGCATTTTTTTTACTGTGGTGGGGGCTGGAGGTGAAACAGACGCAGAAACGATATGGCAAAACAGGCCATGGGGTGGCGCGCCAAAAATATATGCCCGAGCAAGAATTATTTTAGCCAGCCTCAATCCGTGACAATTAGGATGGTTTACCATAGAGGCCTGTGGTAATAAACTGGCAAGGATGATTTAAAAAAAAATGCAGGCTGAGCGATATTCAACAGGTGATTACATGTGGGCTTACGCTGCACTCTTAACATTATTCCATCGCCCATAGGCCTAATATTAGGCGCACGTATATGGTATACTGACGTTGAATGCGATTGGCTGGTATCCCCATTTTTCATACGTGTGGGGGGTGGATGGCTAATAATATTTTTTTTAAAAATTGCACAGCGCATGGGACGGGATAAAAAAGAAATGAGAAAAAAAGTGGATAAAACGCATTGTTAAAAAGGCAACCTGTAGGGTTAGTAGTTTACTTCTCCGTTGGGTTACGGCAACGTATGTGTAAGGTCGACGGGTCATGGCAGGTTAAATGCTGGGCAATGCTCTGCATGAACACGTATACGCCATCCATTGAACAAAATGCTTAATATATACACAACAACATAATCCCGACGTGTTGTCAAATATTACAAAAGGTGCAGCCCGTCTAAATAACAATCTTATATAAACAAGCTGGCGTAGAACATGATGACGATAGGGGAAAAAAGAGAAAAAAATTGGTTAAGTGGAGATGCATGATTTCATATTTTCATTTTTGACCTGACAGGATTCCTTTTAGTAGACATTAAGGTGATAACGTAAGTGCCGTGTTCATTTTGATTTATTCCTGTAGTGAATAGATCATGGATGTTTCTCAATAAAACAGGTACAAAGACGTGTTGTCAAATCCTCACATCCTTTGAGAATTGTGCAAAACAGGGAGTCCAACTAAGTAATCTCACAAAGTCCGTTTTATACACATGTATGTATCGATCCAATTTTTCTATTAAATTTTATAGAAGTTAATAACTGCATAGAGCTATATGTCTATAATTGCTGTAACTGCTTAAATTAATAAAATTGTGCAAGAAAAATCTGGATGGAGAATATCTCTTTATCATCTTCGGAGTCTTCAACTATACCGGTGAAAAACCACAAAACTGAAATTTTTGATGGACAACCAAACCTTTTTAAACAGGTATTTGCACTTCATCAATACAGTTTATGAAAATTGGAACAATGCGATGGAGGTAACATTTTAAAATATTTCAACTGATGGGATCAACGAAAATTGAGAAGAACATAATGCTTTAGGATAAGAAGTTAAAATGATAATTAACTAAAGGCTTTAGTTTAAACACCGCAGGTTTAGCAAAATACCAAACCTATTTTGAGGATCAATGAAATGCCCAATGTAGTTTCCCCACTTTTAATTATTAAAAAGTCATTATGCTAACAACAGTTTCAAATTTACCTTATACAAATCCAATTCTTGTTGATCACTACATCAATTGTCTCGCAATTGCTGACAACATATAGGCCGAAATTGTATCTGCTTCGTATAGAAGTGAGCCATGGCAAAATGTGAGCCGTGGCAATTCTAATTCTTATTCTATTCGCTACCCTACAAGCAGCATATTAATGCCATGTGGTAGGGGGAAGGTGGGGTTTAATTAGTTTAACCCAAGCTTATACACATAAGTGCAATTACAAATTTTGAACAGTTAGAAGAACTGAAGAATGATAGGGAAGGAAAAACGGTCGTGATCGATTACAGAGGTAAGCCTACTATCCCAGCATTCACCTGAAAATATTGTGGAAACCACGAAAACCACAATTAGGATAGCCGACCAGTCGTATATGTTTCGGAGGTTTAAGCAACATCTTTCTACCTAATATATATTATGTTTATA
>JAQIXS010001136.1:0-33392 GCA_034700785.1 Rossiulus vilnensis | reverse complement strand
ATATTTTATCTAAAACATCCTTTGTCTCTGCCTACAGGGCACAGACAAACAGCTTAAGCATCGCTCTGAATGATAGACTAGCTCAGTGGCCTATTAGCAGATTCTTAGTGAGCTCTCAGCGGCTCCCAGCAACAAATTTATAAGTGATGAGCATGGATTTGAGCCTGAGCTCAATGAGTGTGTTTGTAGGCACCCGTGTCGAGCGATCTACTAAAACGCAGCTAAGTCTGTCAGACACAAAAGAAATGCTAATGTGTCACTTGCACTGCTGAAGTGCCATTTATCAAGCTGACTCGCAAAATGGCAGATCGGCAAAGACACCAGGCATGAGAAAAAAATGTTGATATAAAAACGAAACGAACAAAAAAAACTTAACAAGATGTGCAACCTAGTTTTTCATCGCCCCCACTGACTATTTCATGATCTGTGAATCGTACTGAAATATGGGCAAAAAATAAGATATCTGACGGATCCCCAATCCTTAATGGATAAGCAGATATTGCTTCGAGAAAAAATTAAAAACGTTTCGTAAATCCAGACAGAGCGTCTCGTCTAATTTCTCAGAAGGATGAAAATGCATCACCCATATAAATTGTGACCCAAATCGAAAATTAATACAAAGCTGAGTTAAGCATTATGTAAGTATTTGATGTCAATAAGTTAATTTAACCCAACGCATTCTATGCGCTAAAAACAATGTATTTTTAGAAAATTATTAAAATCTCAAAATCAGACCATTTCTATTATCACTTTCGAATGCAAGTGATACTTTCATGGGGAATGTCATGGGTTGTTTAGACCATATTAAAAGGTGTTTTTAACATTATCATATTTTTATAATTTTATAAATTTTATTTATCATACTTTGTATTAATAATAATTCATTTGATAATATATATAATATCTAAGTTTTAAAAAATACAATAATACTAATCAAAGGCAATGTTTTAATTACCTCTTTAATTTACAGTTCACTTTCAACAGTGAAAATATAGTATCGAAGATTACCAAAAAGCCAGAACTCATATTTGGAGATAATTATATAAAAATGCTACAGTAGATTAGAAATAAACAATTAGCCGAACGTCATTAATATACGATGCGTACACGAGCAATAATTTTATAGCGGATCACAAGTTTGCAAAACAGTAATTAGCATATGCGGGTTATCTTTATAAAGACTCCATAAAGTTTCACATCACAGTAATATACATGCAGAAATTGTTTTGATAATCAACTTTGCAATATTTGCTTGCAGTAAACACTCGCAGTAAATTTTTAGAAACAAAAATTACTGTTATTATTTGCCGTACACACTAAATACCACCGTCTAACTTCAGTAAACAGTTTAGTTACAAAAGCCAGGTGAACGTTTTATGCAAGGATAAGAGCTACGACTAAATGAGTTCAATCGTAATTCGTAAGCACGAATAGGAGCCTGGCAATCTGATGAGGGGAGCATTTTATGAGCAATTTAGCCATGAGGGGAACTTCTGCAATATCAATTTTTAAGCGCCGTAATAAAGTAAAATTAATTCACAGCTTTATTAGCGAGCCAATAACATTATTAGAACGTTACACTGTTGCAGCTCTATTTCAATATACGGATTATATTCCCCCGGCATTTGCCAAAATAACGTTAAAATCATGCGAGCATTAATGGCATTGTTAAAACGACGTTAAAACGTTGTTAAAATCAGCCTTGTTTTTGCAGGCAGCGTTTGTGTGGACCCAAGGGGTTGATTTTCATAGCATTTGTTACATGACCCCACGCATACGAAACCTGCAGCTGCCTAGAAAGACATGGTACCTAAGAAGCAGGCCTAATGCAGGCCTAAACAAAAACTTCTCAAAGATGGGCCCCTAAAGGTACGGAAACTACCTTTAAATAACTGCAAGTATGATGAACAACAAATTCATATCAAAGTTGACCAAGGTAGTAGCAACGGAGTTAAGAAATGGGCTAAATTCTTTATTATTAAGTATTTAAAACTGCACCAGAAAGAAAACATTTTAATAAACCAAAACCTCGTGGAAATATCAGTACAGCAAACCTTAGTACACATATACTGATATATGGTAATATTAGTAAAACGTATCACTAAGTATGCTGATAATAGTAGTCTAAAATCATTATATATATGCAGTGATATTACTCATCCTTTCAAAAAGAAAACCAAGTTAAAAATTTAAAGAGCAAAACATAGCTTGTTTTGCACTGAAAATAATAAAACGTACACCGATTTATCTTAATTTTAAAAATCACTCGTCATGATAAATTATGGGGAGTTTTAGTTAACATTAGAATTACATGTTTATGGTTTAAAATTGTGGCAATACTTTCGATGACAACTACACAACAAAAAATTAACTGATACCGAAACCAAAAGCTGCATAAATTTCATACAAAATTACGGTATTTTTCGTTAAAGGGACATCGGAAAACCATCATAAAATCGTTAATACATACAGTACATCAGATTAGATACTACATGTATATATAGACTAGGGCGCCCAAGATAGGAGAGAAACGGATTTTACGTCCAACATTTATTGGTAACTTATGACTTAGCATATACATGTATTCAGCAGGAATGTACTTCTGAAATGGTGGATTACCATGCTTTAAATGAATGTAATGTGAATTGAGAAAACCATGTGCCGTAATAGCTCTTAAATAAGTTTGATAGCTGGCGGATTGAAACTATTCATAAAATATAAATAAAAATTTAATTTACCTCGTACTTTAGCACGGAGTCGTTTTACTACCGACTATAAAATTCGTCGATTTTATTTCTTGCAACCAATTCTTAGGCCGAATCTTTGCTATCCGCTATTGGATTTAACATTAAGTTTATGCACTTTATGCCTCTTGTATCGTGTTAAAAAATATTGAAAATCAAGAGTGTAAAGTGCAGGGGCACCAAAATGCCCAACAGTGTAATGGAAAGATCATTAAAAGAATTAGCTAATAATAAGCTAATCATATATTTCAAAATAAGTAATGTATTAAATAAAACCAGCAACTTATCAATTCATTGTCATGATTCTATCTTTTGAACTCGAAAATCTGCTAATGTTTCAAGCTATCAGTTGGATTTTTAAATTTATAGTACATAACGTTATCGTACGTTTCCGCTGAATTCAATTCAACTCATTACCCTACTAAGAAGACGTGGTATGGGGAGGAGGTTGGGAGTACATATAAATGCGTTCAACCCAATTTATTCGGTAGATTTCACAGCATTTTTGCGGTAACCAACATTATTGCCAAATTAAATTTGTTATAGATTTAGGATTTCCTTTTAGAAGATTATTTTATTAAGTATCTTGACGCTACTAACAAATAAAAATTGCACGATACTAAATTAACTTTCATTTCTTCCTAATTAATTAATTTTAATATAAGAAATTAGAAATTAAATACCAAGCATTTTCCAGCAGAGTAAAAAAACAAATAAAATGGGTACTAAATTGAATTAAAAACTTTAATGTACGTAAGGTGTTTTCTAACGCTTTTGGTTTAAATTATTAATAACCAATATAGCGCTCAGTTATACACTAAAACAGAGCTAAAATGCTATAAACCTAGTTGAAACGTGGAATATAAATTAGCTAAAAAGCGAAATTGAAATAAAATATTAACGATCAGTTTGCCGACTATAGGTTGCAAAAATAAATGGCACAATTTCTGGACTTCTTGATTTAATTTAGATTTTTTACTCAAATAATACTTAACACAATTTTATAGTGCACACAGGTTCTAAACTGCATTCTTGAGAAGTGAAAATAAGTGTGATTTCCAAAGTCAAATGAAATTGCGCAGACTTACTTCAATTTGATTTTTTAAAATTATAACGTATAGGATAACTCGGTATTAGAAGAGAGCAACTCTGGTATTATGTCACTGTCAACATACCCCGCACAGCTTCTTGCATATTTCATTTTGGATAAGGAAATAAAAGGGAATGTGTATCATTTAGTGTATGAACTCTTGCAATGTTAACTGGGGTGTTCGCTGTCACACAATTTAAAATAAATTGCCACTGGGAAATACAAGCGTGTTTCATCTCATGCACAATGCATATGGCTTAGCGCATGCGCAGATATCACCCAGCAGGAATTATTTGCATCACAGACTTGAAATTATGCCTCATTTAAAATGGGCTAGACATAACCATCCTATTGTAGTGGAGAGCTAGGCAAACAATGGAAACTGAATCTTAGAAGAAAATTACTTACCGTTTAAGCAAGCATAATTAGTTTCATATAAACGCGTTATAAACTGAATAATTGAGCAAAATAAATTAACGATAAGAAAAGAATATCCTTATCAAAGAAATGTTTACATCCGTTCCCGCTTAGATAAAATACCTTTTTGAAAATGTTTTGAGAAGTATAAAAACCGTTTTACAAAATGTTTTGTCATAATACACCTGCGATGCATTTTTCAAGTGCAAATATCTTAACTATTATATTAAATTTAATTCAATTTCACAAGCTAGGAAATTTATATTTGAAGAACATTTTAGTTAATGCTTGGTTTACCTTATTCATCATACTATATTCATTAACATTATGATTCAGTCATTTTACTTGGTGTTTGAAAAAACATGTTATTTGGTATTGTTGATTTGAAAGAACATTTTATTAAAGAAAATATTTCAGAATTCAGAATCACCTTCATAGTTTTATAAATACGTTGTTCAACGCATAAAAATAGTATTTCTCATAAAACGCGTTTTCAAAACTCTGGGTTCAAAACAGCAAAAAGTAATGCATTTTTAAAACTATCTATTGAAAAATAGCTTTATAAGATAAACGTTAGTTCCGTTTTTGTTTTAATCAAGACGGATCTTATCAGCGTTAACATTATCAGATTGAAGTTTTTTCAGTAATTTTTCAGTAAACGTTTTGCTGACATTAGTTTGATTTGCTAGCAGCGTTTCGTGGATATACACGCAAAATGTCTGGGTATGTCCAAATCGTTCATCTCATATTCTAGGGCTTCTTTTAAGTGCTATTTGTTAAATTCTTTTTGTGAAATGCTCAGATTAATGCCGCGAATGTCGCAAACGTTGACTAAAAAGGAAATCGATGAAAGCAATCAGGAAAAGTTTTAAAGTTTTCATCCTTCGATACTCCGAGTTGTTGAAAATCATTGCCTGACACATGCATTATGGCAACAAATTGCGCCGTTTGCATGAATGTCACGTTGAACTGCATAACCCACAGGGGGTCGTCCATTGTGCCCTTTGCCTCCATCCATCCATCAATTGAATCCATTAGCTTTTCAGCAATTCTTAAACTTCTACTCCATTGCCCTCACACGTCATCGGTCATTGTTGGATAAGCTTTTTGTAAGAGTAAATTACTCGCATCTGTAATTTTTTTTCTCGAGAACTCTTCAGTTAATTTACCTAACTGAGCAAGATTTTCAAAATGGAAACCGAGAAAATAGCGGAAAATCGACGTAAACTCTTTTAAGAAACAAATATTCAGAAGTGCTTTAACCAATTTAAACAAATTTACTTAACTAAGAGGTTCACTATTATGGCCTTTCCTTAACATGCAAAAATACTGAACTTAATTCTTTATGAATATGACATGTTTTTAGCACTGCAAAATTGTAAGCAACTCAATAATAGTTTTACAGTTATTTAATGAACCCTTTAAACAACACACAAATCGTTTGGGCGTACGTATGTTTAAAAGCAGAATAAAATCACCAATATAAAATGTGTGATTCATTCAGAAATTCTGATTTTTAAACATTTGGCAATCATACTCAAATCTTTAAAAATTCACAAACAAGATATCTAAAATATAAAATAACAGTCTACAAATTAAAAGCCGTTTGAGATTCTTATAGATACTAATAGAATACACTATACACATTGTATGCTGTCAGAAAACTTCAAATGTACTGTTTTCCCACAAATAATATTTTACCACTAAACGTAATTGGTCGTACAACTTAAATTAAAATATTGACATTAAAAGGGTAGTTTATTAAGAATAAATCGTTAACTGATCTTTATTTGCTGATAAATGTTTTCCTGTAAATTTCTTCCATTCAAAGTATTGAAGATATAACGAAAAATTTAATTGTTTTTAGTCACTCCTTGATAATGTAATGGAGCTGTTTTGTTTGCGAATAATTCCGTATTCTGTCCTCGAAATGATCATTTGAGTATTTGAACAGGGAGTGCTGACCATTTAAGTTTATTGTCTCGAAGACAATGATCAATGAAAATGTAGTAAAAATAGACCGTTGGTGATCAATTGTATTTCCACTATGTGTATAACGTCCACAAGGCAGTTCGCTCACTGAATACTAAATGTCTCCTTACCTTGGGAATTCCCAAAGGGCATGGGTTTGCCATCCTCCCTTCGCCAAATTATGAAAGGCTGTGGATGGCCATCGGCATGACAGGTCAGCAGTACGTTGTCGTTTTCCTTGACCACCACGTCATTGCTAGTCCTTGAGTCAATTATGTTGGGTGGATCTGGAAAAAAATGTAAAATGCCATTAGAAACAGCAGTATTATTTTAATTTACGTATGTTAAATGCAGAATTAATACAGATAAAATTAGCTTGTGATACGTTGTGGCTTGATCAGTATACATTAAAAAATATACAGGATAATATGTGCGAAATATTCTATTATTAGAGACATACATTGAATAAGTAATATATCTAAAATTACATGTTACCGACATGTATGTTACACAATATTCTAAAAGTAGAAATTCATGATATTTCTGAGCATATTGTTTGAAATATATTGTCAAATAATATTTGACATATTTAAAAATATATCCCAACATCATGTGAGTAAATTGAAATGCCCACTAGGGACAATGCATAGATATTTGTTCGCACATTTATCTTTGTATAATAACTTATTAAAAGTGTTAACTTTATTTTTCCCAGAGTAGAATTAGTCGATAACCAGGTTGTTCAATATTATACTGTAAGTTGTAAATATCACGTTTGTTTTAAAAAAACACTTCATAGGTTATAAAAACTATGTGACCTTCGAATTCGGAGGAGGTTGCATTATTGTTCTTTAAATTCATTTGACTTTTTATTATGAAATATTTAAATTTACAAACCCTGGAAAAAAACCTGAAAAAACCAATTTTACACGAGTAACAATAAATTTGGCAATTACTAATTTTAAGCAAACATATGCATTGGTGAATGATAAAATGTATTGGGAATTTCTTTAAACGTTTAACTTATGAAATCGATACTTAAATCCACAAGGGTTTTCACACAAATGCATGCAAATCGTGGCTGAGATTATTGATCAGACCTTGAAATCATGTTATTACTAAAATATCAAACGTCTCCGTGTTTTCATTAACCTGCCTTCTTGAAATGTAATGCTGATCCAAATTCGTTTCTTTCCCTTTCTATGCAATTTCACCTTAAGTATCCGAAAGAGAAAAAAGCTATAATAAAATTTCATCTCGGAGATGCATTTCTTTAACTTAATTTCAAACTTTGGACATGTGCAGCAGTTTTATTGCATTGGCAAAGAGAGCTGCACTGAAATATGCCAATTGCATTGGAAGCACAGCTGGCTGCCCGAAACTCGATAGTATTGAATCCTGAAATAAGACTGGACCAGAGTCGCCCTCACTTTAATTTAATCTGCGCTTAATATTGAAGAGAGAGTGGAAATGCGCCACCCAAATAGTGCAGCTTTTTATCCTACCTAACGTTTTATGGAGGAAATAAATAGCGATGGCATTTTCTCGCTATTTCCAAAAGGTATACTATTATTTGGTTCAAAATTCCGAGAAACCGTTTTACGAAAATCGATAACAAAAACCGAACCAATGTACAGTTTATGTGTGAGCCATATACTGTATTTATTTACCAACTCAACGTACAATCATTGGTTTGTGCAAGAGAAAAAAATCAAAAAACATTTCAGCCAGATTACATGCTATGGCATGTGTATGGTATGGAATTGGACCATTGCAATGCAATGGCATTGTTTAAAAATTCAAAAGCTACAAGTACACAAGCGTGCATTTTAAACTCAATGTATACGTAATTTATTTTACACCAAAAGTATCTATTTTTAGACAGATTCTGGCAGATTTTCGTATCAAGAAACGTTTTATAAAAATCTAAATCAAAAGCAAAGCAATAACAATACACTGTACTTATCAATACAACAGAGATAATGACAGTCATTTTCCTATTATTTGAATAATATTTTCAGAAACATTGTACGAGAAAACCTATAGCTAAAGCAACACTAATACTTTGTTGCTTTATTATTTCGTATTTACATATTAAAATAATGCACTCATAATCAATGGCTTGCGATCGATGACTACAATTATCAATGAGAAAACATGAGTTGGTATGAATGCAATAATAAACAATACGATTTATATTTTTAATGTTCTATCGAATAATATGAAACCGTGTAAAAGCATAAAACAAATTTAAAAATTCGACATGTTAAAGTGTATTAATAAATGGCATTTTAAATAAAAACACGACAAGAATTAACTGGAAGCCATTAAAATTTTAAGTAGTTTATAGTAGTTAAGTAATTTATAGAATTACTGTAATTACACCAACATCTTGAAAATTTTGTCTGAATTTAAATTATTGAAAACTCGTGCACAAACTGAAACTAAAGCGAGCATAAATTAAACCAATTCTTGATTTATTGAACGATGCTTGGTTTTTAATGTATTTAACGATAAATTGTGCAAAAGGTGATACAAATATAGCGAATTTTTAATTAAGCTAATGTTAAACGTTGCGAATCAAATTATTATTTAAATTCGATTTCAGTTACACTAAACATGCATTATGGCGATTTGTAACTCTGAAAACTTTCGAATTTTTTTGTTCAATTTTTCAAATACATGTACATTTTGCTACTTGAGATGATTTATCTTAAGTGCTTGGGTAGCACTGAATTGCAAAAAAGATCACATTAGTTTTTCTCCAGCATTAAACCTTAATAGAGTCAACTGACATCAATTAATTAGCCATTAGGCTTACGCCAAATCGTAATTAGCTTTCTCATTATAGGTTAAGCAAAAAAACAACCCCATTAAGTAGCACGTGGTTGCAACATATTTTGACCTATGTGTAAAATTAATAAGATATTCACATTTTTGGCAAAACATGAGTACATAATTAAACCTGACAATCGGTACGCACAAGTTATAAAAAATGAAATATTTTTTCCCATTTTAAATTCAGATCAAGGGTACATTTTTGTCTAAACAACAAGCAGAACTGAGCTCAACGTAATTCCCTCATCTATCTACCCCAGTACCGCGAGTATGGGTGCCTTAGTGTAATTAAGACATGAAACCCCAAGCATCAGAAAAGCAAGCTTTAACATGCTGAAAAATGTTATAAATTGTAGTGAAATTATTAGAGAAGTAAAGGTATTACCAAATTATGTTAATATTATGTATGCTGTCACGTAATACAGGTATGGGTTTTATGATTTTGCACTGTACGTTAATCCGTTGTGTTTTAAACAAATTAAAATTTTAAATACACTCCATTGTTAAATATTAAATTTATCATTTTTCAGCTATTTGGACATAGAGGGCTTAACTTGTAGGTTTAATTTAATTGGACTTAATGGAAGCATGTACGTGCAACTGCACCTGAATTTGTAAAGACACAAAAACCCAAAAAATAGTAAAACCATCAGATCCTACATGATGGTGACAGACTCTGAAAACCCATTTAACGCAACATTTCTAATACTTTTACGAGTTTAACCACCTCTAGACTAAATAAAATCTCTGCAGTGTTATAACTGTTTGATGAGCCACAGTCTTTGCTGAAGAGATTTGCATTTGAATTAACAGGAGACAGCTCTTATGCTACTTGTTTTCAACGCAACAATTCAACCTCAAAGAGCAGATTAGGAGCGTTACCATAAATAATTAAAATGAGTTTTTGGGGATATAAATAAACGACGTAATAAACAATAGCAAGCTTACACGCAGATTGTTGGCCTGGGTGCCATTTTAGCCCTAGAGCTCGTAGATAGCGCTATAATCCAGCAGACCAATTAATCGTTTGGCTAGACAAAACCACACAAATTGACTGTTTTTGTATCGTAATTTGCGTTGTAGATACGAGGGTGCTCAGTTTAAGACGCTAGTCTGCGAGCACTTTAGGCAGCAAAAGAAATCCTAAATTAAATTTCATCTCTGGAAGTCGAATCTCTCAACGTATATGAAGATCAGAAGGCAATAAACTGCAATAGGACTGGGTGATAAATAATTCAACGCAACCGGCTTTCATTGAATACAAAAAAAAACAACGTAGTAAATCATGCGGCGATGGTGAGGACCCCACGTATAACTTCTCCTAAAAATTTCTGATGTACAAATTTGAAAAATTTCGTTTTTAGACTAGTGCCTCTCTGGGGATGAAACGTCGATAAAGGCGCAATTTAGTCTTACCACAGAAAAAGCCAGCCTGGAAACAAACTTGTTACTGTTTCAAAACTGTATTTCGATTTGCAAACACGGCATAAAAAGCGTTATTTAGTCACCTCTTATTATCTGTGCAGAGAGATGAGTCCACCAAAAAAAAAATGAGTCTTCTCTATCTTCGCCACTCAGCTCCTTTTCTTGACTCGCACTAACCTTGTTAACAACCTATTTGGGGAATTATGTTTATCTTGGCGATAGCAGTGCTGCCAGCGAATTGGACACCATTTGTCTCTGTCATCCATCTCAAGGGTCTCACAAATTTTTTATTCACTGCGCTTTTTTCATTTCTTTCTATTATGTTTTTTTTTTTGTTTGTTGAATTTTTCAAATCCTTGACAGAAACTTTAAAGTTGAGCGAGCGATCTTCATATCTGCGAAATCGTTAGCCCCGTTTTTATTTGGTTCACGAGAAAATCATCAAAAACTCATTTCATCTTGTATATTGATGCAGGGCTGGGCTACGTTAATGTGAAGCCCTTTAAATAGAGCACAACAGAATCCGCTATGATTTTTTTAATTTTGAGAAAATCTTACTTGTGATTCAGCAAAAGAAAATGTAAAAAAATTAACATATACCGTATGTGACATATTATCTCATGTTCTATAAACGTGCATAATTTTCTAATCTGAAAACCCCAATTTTTGCGAATAAATTAATTTTAATGAAGATACCCAAAAATTTATGTCTAGGGCATTATGTGATTCATTTCTAACATGTTTTAGCTGACATATACGTCGATATGTATATTTGTTTTCAACTGGCTTAAGTGTTAGGATTTAAAACAGCTTTTGATTAAAAATAGAAAAAGGTTATTTGGGCAATGTGTGATAGATTTATAACAATTAAAGCTTTGAAAAAATGCTCACTTTAATTTTGCATTTTAAGAACGATGCTTTTACTAACAGGTTTACGGTTAAAATTAGGTTAAAATCAAAATATTTTTTTAAATAATAAAAGATGAGATTATTTAGGTTTATAAATCGGATCGCAGCTAATTTATTCACATTGTTATATTTAAGGATCAGCAAATAACTATCAAATGCGATTTTACACTTTTCTACATGAGGGCGAAAATGTGTTCATAACAAGTTTTTCAAATGTATAGTTTTACTTCGTTTTACATGTATGCATGTTAGAAAAAATTTAAAAATAGCCAGAAAACCTAGACGAAAACTCACTAACTAGTTGCATCAACGGCAAATATTAATACGGTAAAAAAGACACCATTAATCTACTTTGGTCAAATATGTTTAATATTATGGCAATGACATGACTTTTTATAGTTGTTTGCCTATGCTGATGAAAACAACGCTTTATACGTACATAAAACCACCGTTCTAACAGTTCTATGGATTAAGATACATAATTGCATTACATGAGGAAATATTGAAAATGATAGCCTCAAAGTTTTATATATTTATTGATTCTATAAGCTTAAAAAATATTTTTGAAAATTCCTTAAAAGCAATGGTTTTCCACTGACATTATATCACTATGGAAAAAATTGTAAGTAGTTTTTTTGAAGGCAGAAACAGTGCTTTGAAAACAACAATTACTTTTTAAACTTGCTTCGTAGGCTTCTAAACAGCTACAAGCCATTAAAATATATTATGAAAATCATTTGTGATCTTAAACTGTAAATTTTCATGGTCAGAAAATAAATTCAGGCAATAAATTATGTTTTGAACGGTCTGTCATACTGTGTAATCTTTTCAAGAAGATTACAATTTTGCTGTGTAGTTCAAACAATTCAACAGCAACCAAAAATCGGTTAGCTTTTTCCTTCTTGTGTGATGAAAGATTCGCCCAATCCTACGAGTTGTCTATCATGAGTAACTGCCCTTAAATGAGGTTTTTATAGCAGAGGATTTTTATTTAAATTTAGTAGATTATACATGCACAGTATGAATGTCCATAATAGTTTCCAGGGAGAAAGGAGATCTATTATCGCTCAGTGATGAAATTTGTTTCCATAAAACGAGTCATAAATCATGCAAAATCACATTTAAGAAGGCAAACAAACGAAATACTAGCAAAGATGAATTAAACAGTGATCGAAGAGATACTTACAGACGATTTCCAAATAACCTTTTTGGCTCTTCATAGGAACGGTATTAATTTGGCACATGTAAAATCCTCTATCAGTTTCTCGAACATCTCTTATGTGAAGATACCAGTACCTAAAAGTAAACCCTTTTTTTAAAATTCTTAACATATCAACACTTACTACATTGCATGTACGTTACAATAAACTTAATTTCTCATACGCGTTTGTTAAAACTAAAAAATTGAGTTTGAATTGCAACAGTGCTCGGTGACTAAACATTACAAATTATGTAAACGTATGCATGAAAATTGCAAAATAATTTACAAGAATGATTGGTTTATCTGATAGACCAAATAGCTTCCACTGTTGCATATCTTATCAATGATGACCAGAGGTCAACGTTATTTATATACTGCAAGTATGCAAATGTAAATAATCCATACTTATTTTTAAGTTTAAGTTTTAACTCACCTCATAAATATAATTTTTTTAAATGTATCTTTAAAGTTTAAAATATCTTTCAAGTTAACTTTAAATTTAACCAGACTCATTACCACACTGTCAAAAAATAAATACCAAGTGGTAAGATGGACGTCCACTTAAAATGCTAGAAGTGTTATTAACACTTGTAAGCAACCAAAAATACCACACTAAAGCTAAACATGTCTGACAGCATTTAAATATTCATGCGTGTATATAATTTTATTTGCTTTGGTCAAGCTAAACGATGCTACCTTAGTGGCTAATTACACAACCCCTTAGAGCATGATCATATTTAATTATTTACTATTCAGAGTCGAGGTAAACCACCGCCCAAGAAAGTCAATAAAGAATATTTCCCCAAGCACATTTTGCATTTACATATAGATGAATAACTTATTTTATGCCAAACTAATTATAATAACAGCATCTGTTGATTAGCTACGGTTCATTGATTACTATCAAGTAACTCCAACCAAAAACGACAAAATTTAGAAATTAATGAAATGTATTTGATATGTTTCGGATTCAGCTGTGTTATTTTATAATAAAATGATAAATTATTACTTATCATCACTCCGTGAAATGGTTATCCGGTAATTTCTTGTTATTACATGATGATGAATGGTGAGTATTGTTTGCGTGTCGACCTTCACCCACGCCACCTGCCAGAAACAAATAATACGGTTAATTATCACAAATAATCTTCTTTTAAAAAAATGAAAGAAATTTGGCACAAAATCTGTCTTAATATGAGTTATAAATTTCTCTACCATCATTTATAATTAAAATTGATAAGATGAAACAAACGTAAAATGTTTTTAAATAACAAATCTGAAAAAGCTTAGTAAAGTGTGATGCTTAGTTATTTTTTGATAAGTTATCGTCCATTTTCTTATAACCATCCATTTTCTGTTGTATTTCTATTTGATATTTCAATAGCGTTAATACAATTGATGGTTCACATTACAGATTAATTCATATGCAATAGATTTATAAAATTAACACTAAAATGAAAACGATAATTACCTTATTTGACCCAAGATGATTAACAGCACAAGACAGTGTCGCCTGTCTACCAATTGCTGCTGTAACGTTTTTGATAGGCTCTACAAATTCTGGCTCAACGGCATTGAGACCTGTAAAACATAGAAAAAATATCAGCAACATAATCTTAATCATAAACAACAATTTAAAAATTAAAATCTCAACTACGTTTAATTGCTTTAAAATTTTGATTTATTGTCTCATTGATTTTAAAAATATTTATTGAACTTACTATTTACAATGTGATAACAAAGTATGGGTTTTAAATGTTATATTATTATTGAACCTCAGGCAAAAATAGTTCATTGGTTAGTTTGTTTTGTTAATTATTAGCTCGTAAAGTATACAGATTACACAACCCATCGTAACTTAATACAAATATGAAATAGGTTGATACATACAAATTGCTAATAAACATAGTTAAAATTTGCACTATATAGTAAAACATATGAAACCAACAATACTGCGCATCATATGGATCAACAAACATTAATGACATCAATGTTTCAATCTAAATAATACCATATTACTATGATTTTCTAAATAATTTCAGTTAAACAAATATCTTTATCACGGACAACAACAGAGAGCAAAACTAGTGGTTTAAACTTATTCATGAATTTTAAAATTTGCCTGCTAGGACATCGTTAATCTACAGGCATTGATAATTATAATTATGTAGATGCAATTACAATGGCTTTAATCTAGTCTTTCGAGATAACAAAGGCCAGCAGTATTAGATGAGTGACCACAGCATCAAAGGAGCTGAGCAAATACAATTTTGTGGGCTATATCAGACGTGATTGTTTTGCTAATTCGCATTTACAACGACTATTTAGGGTCATCCTGAAATAGCTGCAATGCAATTTGTTTAGCATGGAAGAAGGACTTCACTTTAGGGGAAAGCAATTTGCATAGATAGGCCTAGGAGGGTTGGTTGAAAACCGATTGCAAAACCCCTCAGCAACGAGATAATAGTGATTAAATAAGTATATAGCATCATGAAAACGCAACTGGCCATCTCTAATGTCCGAAAACCGCATTGAACAGCTTTATCGTCATTTCCTGAGCGGAAAATTCGTTGTTTCGACTCTTTTCATCCTATCAACGACATTTATCTTGTCCGATCTTTTTATAACCATAGTTATTGGAAACCGTATATGAAATGTGTGGTCAGAATTGCCAAAACGTCATTCCTCAGTTGAAGCCAGCGTATTTCAAAATCAATAAACAAAATAAATTGCAAAATTCGGTCTGAATACTAATGAATTACTAATTACAAATGGAATAAGCAAATGAAGAAAACTTTCTGCATGGTACTAGCACTGTTAACGTATATTTGGCAATTAATACAGTTTCATATTTTTTGAATTAGTTCCCAATTTCGGCATTCATAAGTTGCAGTTTGACTAAAAATATATATTAGCTATATTTACAAACCTTGTACAACACATCGTAGCAGTACGTTTATTATTAATTATATTATTATGATTATGATTATTAATCATTATTAAAATAATATGCTGTCACAATTATTCTGGCAAATACTGCATGACGTTCCAATCGTGCATTACATATTGTTTGCAACTTAATTAATACATCAAAGTCAATTCATCAAAATTTAATAATGAAAATAATACGCTTGGCTTTAAAACAATAGAATCACGTTTGTTTTGCGATATAAATATTTTAATTAACTTATTGTCAGTAAAATTCATTAACCAAGCGAAGATACCAGGCAACGAAATTAATCCTGATTTAATAATAAGGTTCATATAGAAACCAACAATCAGTTGTGACAAATAATTACGAAGTATCTCGACAAGAAACTTATTTCAATAAGAATAATAATAATGATATTATAAGAATCCATATTTAACCAAATTCGAAATGCAGACTAAAGCTGACTGGAATGTCAAATTGACATTCCAGTCATATATCCACATGTTCTTTACGAGCATACAGAATAAAATGAACCATATTTAAATGTGAAAAACAACATTACCGCAGTATGGATTACGAAGTAAAAACTTCTCCCAAAACATGATTTCAATCGCATAATCATCGAAATTTATTTCAGTTAATCACGCTGACCTTGTGTAGATTTACAAAATACATTCATACATGTATATAAAATGTGTCTTCTCGATTTATAAGTTAAAATGCATTGACAGTGGAGGTATTTTCACATTTTCCACCTGTCATACAAAACTGAATATTAGTGAGTCTTGCTAAACGAAATGTTCATAATTCAGAAGGGGCTCTCACCACCGTAAGGCATGCGACTTTATGTGCACACCAGGAATGAAATGGTATAAGAAATGTGCTATGTTTTGATCCATAGAGATATAAGAAATTCAGGAAATGTGACTGAAAACATACATTATTAATGAAGCGTACAATCCAAGGCTCAATTCACACTCACCGACAGCCATGTCAGTTAATTAAATGTGAAAACAAATTCAGTATGTTTATAATTGAATATTCGAGGAAATTGCATCTCACTGCAAATACAACAAGGGCGTTGTTAAAATTAAAATTATGATTCCGTACCACATTATGGTTAGTAGTGCAAGCTATGGGTAATCCTGGCATGCATGTACATGTATTTCTTTAAACAAATCCTCCGATTTTTCCGACATGACTACATAAAACGCATTCATATTTATATAAGCACATACACCGTATTGCAATAAATAATTTTCGATCCTAGTAACAGGGTGAATACACAACTGTAAAGTATTGACAAGAAGCTTTAGCAAGTAAGGGCCTGTTGCACCAACAAAACGTAAGCAAAACCCAAGATAAACCTCTAGTTAACTAAGGACAAGCATTGCATTACAAGAGGTTAGAAGTTAACCTTAACTCATCTAATAGGCAGGGTAAACCTACACTTGTATATGGTGTGTAATATATACATGTAATGCAATTTACCCAAAATTCCTAGCCATGTTTACTATACATGTACATGTACCATGGGTTAATATCCCTATAGTAAAATAGTGCAACGAAAAACTATTAACCCTGACATTATCTTGTGGTTTTAGGTAATCCTAAGTTATCTAAGCATTTATTTAACCTATAATGGTGGAACCGCCCTTAAAAGCAAACGTTTTTATTTGATGTTTACATGCAGCATCATGTAATCCATTCTGCACAATCACTGCTACAAGCACATGTATATTTTCTTTGCACAAGTTCAGTGAATTCATTCCTAGCAATTTTTTTGCACAATTGCAAGTTATCTACAGTGTATGCGAAAAGTTTTCTACATAAGTTGGGAGTGAAAGTCATACAACGTCTCGCCGCATCCGTGCATTTTAATTTAATAAATTAAATCGCATTAGTCTGGCCTCAAAAACAAAAACGCATCGGCAAATGATGTCTAATTTTACTTGCTAAAACACAGACAGGCGCCGAATGCTCTTAATTTTATTTTAATTTAATGATTACTAAATGAACACGTTACTCGAGAATTACTTACGGAACCACAGCTTCATGCCCAAATCTTATAATTCAAGGCATTTTTCTTTAGCTTAATGCGAAGAATTATTTACGAGTTGAAATATCTTGCGACTGCTTAATAAAAGGTCAGACGGTGTAAAGTGTAAGCAAAAAATGTGATCTCTACAGGCATCAATGAATAACAACCGACTAATCAGAATAACATTTGAGGAATTTATACTGCAGTTACGAAATCTGAATTGTGACTAAAATGCAAAGCATTAATAAATTTAGGTTTTCGCTTTAAGGGCTACTGTAAGCCATCATAAACTACAACGCTTGGAAATTGTAATTGCTCAACACTTAAATGTTCGTCGCATAGCGTCAAAATCCATGGGAATTTGAAGAATCTTAGCGGGATTTCATGAGCAACTTGAATAGCAAACATTCTTTGGTGAAGGAAGGAAAATTAAAGAGATGCACTAAACTGAGTGAATTTTTAAAGCGTTGACGTCTGAAAGGATTTTACAAAGTTACGCAACAAATAAAACATCAGAGTCAGTGCATGAGTGCTGTAATTTCAAACGTTTACATTTTTAATGTCCCTTTTTATCTTTTCAAAATGCTCAAGGTGTAATTAAGATGTACATGTATTACAGTGAGTTAAGTAATGCCATATTTTCGACAAGTTACATGTACATGTAAATCACTGGGGTGAATATTTTGACCAACAAAAGGATTATTCGTTCTCTGATGGCTCCACATTTTGTGACATCGTTATTTCATGCCAAAGTCTTTCAGTTAAAATTTTCAGGGTGAACATGCTTACCCCCCAAAAAATTATGGACTTCCCAATTTTACGTCATAATTAAACGACAAAGATGTACAAGTTCAGTAAAGGATAAAACATTTGACCGCCAAAATAATTATTTTTTCGTAGTATCTTTATATTTAGAAATCATCATTGACTACCAAAAACTATTATTTGCTTTGTAACAGCTCTGTATTGTGACGTCATCATCAAACGGCAGTTCATCTGTTTATTTTCATTTTAGGGCAAACATTCTGACCACTAAAAGAATTTTTTTTGTAATAGCTCCATATTTTAACGTCATCATTACGCGATAAATGTTTTCAGCAGATCTTGTATTTTTAGTGCAGTTTAAAGGTTGAAACGTTTGACCATCAAAATAATTATTTACTTGTGTAATACCTCCATATTTGGCAACATCATTAAACAGCAAAGATCACCAGATTAGCAGAGAATGTTTGCTTAATAATTACAAAAATAGATTAGTACGCATCAGTTCATTTCCAAATCCAAATTTGAGACCATATCAGGAATGGCACACGATTAAACTCGGAAATGTGTAGGTTAATCGGAGAATCAATACATTTACAGTATCTTGACTTCATATCTTAGTAAATTGGTATAAAACTCTTCGCAGCGTGGATTTATCCGTGAGTAGTTATTAGATGACACGCTCGACTAAATATATTCCGCGCATTTCTGGGCTTAATTAATTCCTGAGAAATTAACCTTATAACTGCAATCCCATTTGCAATATTTACATTAAAGATTTCGGCGCACTCGCTTAAGTATCAGAATCGAGATAATGACTCCATGTGCATCAATAATATGGCACAACATATGGCATTTTACTACATTATAACCAAGCGACGTATAAGAAAGATGCTCAATAAAATTGGGAAGACAGCAGTCTTGATACAGTATGCTGCACGAACAATGAAAACAAATTACTCGAGTGAATTAATGCGAATTAAAAAGCACTGAGCGTATAAATGAACGCAAATATTGGCCTCAACTAAAAACCTGGATGCATTAAGCCTGATATCCTTTACACAGGGCAGCCTTTATATTTTCTGTTTATACGGTATTTGCAATATTGAGGCAAATAACAACATTATGTTAACAGATTTTAAAAAATGAAAAAAGAAGAAGACAATGTATGCATTCAATTCACACTTCTTAATCATTACAATTTGAACAAATAAGAAAAAATCCAATTAATGAGGGGCACTGTAACTATACGATAAATTTAGTGATAAACTGTACATAAACTAACGTCATTATTGCGAAGAAATACAGGCGTACAGGCAACCAAGTTTCATTGCTATTTAATACACTATTAATGTATTAACAATGGAATTCATGAAAACATTCATTATAGTACAAGTATAACAACTGAAAATGTAACACGCTTGACTTCCTGTTGAATCATTACTTATCGTGTGTTAATGTAGTTGGTAATTAGTATTGGGTTTTGTTCGTTTCTTTAAATAAGACAGTATTTAACACGTTCCTTTAAAAATAACAGTACATTTTGATAGTATCGTTAACGTAAGTGGGAACAGTAATCATAGGTGAAACCCTAACAACAATTTATAAAACGTTATGCATTGAAAAGGGTTTAAAAATTTATCTTTATTGCTTTGATTTACAACTGCATTATTAAAGAGAATAGATATTGCAGGGTATTCTTTATAATATCTTGAATAAAATATTAATTTTTAAGAACATATTAGATACACGTAGTGTGTTTACTTTCCACATATTCAACGTTTTCTATAAAACGTGAAAAATCTAATGCAATCCATTAAATTAAGCAATATTTAACTTAATTAATTTTAAAAACAAAGCCTACACTGCAAATATTCGGAATAGATATATTGCTTAACATCTTTAGATTATTAAATGCCTCGATTTGATAAAGCGTTCACAGAAACATTTGCACCTGTTTAATCTATGTCTGAAACATAATTAAAATAATTAGGTATTTCTCAGAATGATCATTTTGCTTCCGTTTCCACCTAAAGGATGGTGCTCTATTAACTTAATCTCCAAAAGCCAATTAATAGTTCTATGGATTTCTTCATTAGGATTCCAGAAAACAAAGGTTATATGCTTAACTATAGCCTATAATATAATTTAAAGAAGAAGCTATTAAGACCTTTTAATCCCAAAACAATAGACTGGGAACATCAAGACCCTAACTTCCAGACTTTAATACGGTTTCTTATTGGGAGGAAATCCCTCGACTATCTATTATAGCAGGAGAAACAATTGATCTATTTCTTAGAAAATAACAGGAAATGTTGGATGTGGCTGTCCTCATCTAGCACCTATAGACAATAAAGTTCGATGCCTTGGATCAATTAGACAGGAATTCCCTATGGCACACATTATCTACGATTGTGGTTTGTAGGTAATAGATTAAGAAACCGGCGTAATTTGCAATCAACAACAATTGTACTGCCACTGATTATTTCGTTAATAATTTATTATTATGTATAATTTTAATGTGGCCAGAATTACACGCTAAGCCAGGACTAAGTAATGAAAACGTACTGGATAATGCACAATTAAAATGACAAACAACATGAAAATAAGTTGTGCCACTTGATATTATTTAAACCCGCCATTATATTTTAATTACGGTATTAATTTGAATAAGAAACCTTGCACTATACTGTAAAAATGACAACTTTGCCACCTGCTTATTCGCATAGAACTCAAAATACATGTAAAGAGATACGTTGTTTATAGTGCTTATATTTTAAAATATAGGCTGGTAGTGAAAAATAGTTATTGACTAAATTTTTAAGTCGCGTAAATGAACAAGGAAATTACAAGCTCAGATTAAAAAAAACACGTGTAAACACTAAGATAAAGCAAAGTCTATAACGAAATTTTAAACTAATTAAAACATTACAAGCACGAGATTAAAAAAGGTTGAAATTAAAATATATTTCTGTTGAACATCGGAAATGCATTATCCTAAAACAGCGGGCATTAATTTTGAATAAACGTAAATGAAAACATTGTTTTATACAGTAATTAATTTCCTTGATGAGTTTTGAAGTTAATTTGATTGGTGTTGGTAATTAGCAATGAATTTCTTCTATTAAAGATAGCTAACTGCACAACATTGTGCAGAGGTGTATCATAAAAGATTATCGCTAAGTGCTAATATGACGTGGAAATGCAGACATTTTCCTCCCCTTCCACATATATAATATACATGTAGTTCAAGGGAGTGGTTTGCAAATCACAATCGTCACTCTGATATTATTTGATAAGCAAGCAAGATGCGAAAATTGCACGGATTCCGTTCGCCCAAATACCTCAGGAATTGCACGAAATAATATTATATTGATTATTGACTTGCAACAGTCATGCACGAACAAAGCAAATCTACCAATCCACCTGTGAGAGCTCTTGAAGCCGCCAGATGGCGCTGACCAAAGCCAGTCAGGTGTATACACTTTGACGGCTGATTTATTAGAGTATGGCGTTTAAAAAACAGGGTGGCGAGTGCCAAGAATGATGGAGACTTCGCAGACTTCACTAAACGTAACCGAGTCGGAAAGATTGAGGTCATTTTGTTGCAAAGACACCGACAGTTAATTTGCCAGCGTCATTTGATTTATGCCAGCCAATATCGACTTACTGGGCCATTACAGTGAACGTTAAATGCCAACCAGAACGAATGCAAAACAGAAACTGTTACACACTGAATAGCGATTAGACCACCATGAACCACGAAACCCACTGATAAGCGAAAAAAAGCACACACAGCAAATAAAAAAGAAGGATCGATATGCTAATGGTAACCGCATCCAACACAAGCCCTCCAGAAAACCACCTAGATTCACCAGAAAATAATGGACACCAACAAAACTGTCAGCTTAAACATCGAAAATTATCGAAAATAATTTATTGAAAGTACAACTTGTATTATGTTTCAATGTCGTACTTGCTTAAAGCAGACCCTACACGATTATTACTCATGCCATTATCTTTTGAGATTGAGAATGATATTACTTATGATCGGGTAAGGTAAACTCAAATGCCTTTTGAAATGCATGAAGATTGAGACAGTATTTCATTTCGAGAAGAATTGATGAATGCATTTCTTAATACATTTTAAAGTAAAAAATATTGTCACTCAAAAACGCACTAAAAATGTACGTTGAAATGCATATTGATTGAGACAATATTTCATTTCAAAATACAAATGATGGATGAAAAATGTATTTTTTAATTAAAAATGCATTGTTAGATGTAAGATGTTATTAAAATGCATTAATTAAATACTGATTTTAAAATTATTCATATTGTAATGCATTTTAAATGATTTTTTAATTTTAATACATTTAAAAATGCATTTCCAATACATTTATTTTCAGAATGAAATTGAATTATTGCTAGTAATACTTTTGGGTTTATTATTGGAGTAGTAATGAAATTATTAATGTCATGTAGTAATTCATGTACATGTAGTAATGTCATGTCATGTGTAACGTTTGCTTAAGGCTAAAGCCAAAAGGATGCCCACCATGAAAAAAATTCACACATCTTTGTTACAAATATCTGATATCATTGCATACATTTTATTAGTGGACCACTCTAATGTATTTTTTATAATTTGAAAGTGTACCGTTATTTAGAAAAAAACAAGAAATACATGTGTTTTACAGCAATGTTGCGTCCAAAGGACGTTGCGTATCTGTTTTTTTCAAATTATTTTGTTCAAATTCATTTATAAGTAGAAGTGGACAAGAAATTTCACATAAGAACAAATAAATCTAGCACTTACATCAAATATTTGAGTAAATAATGTTGTTTTGACAGTTTTTGTCTTAATAAAGTACCAATATGGAGTACCATGAAACATTGCAACATGTATTTGGGATGTTGCAATTGGAACAGGAGTCTGGTCTTATCTAAATAAGGGACATCCCCTTATACCATGGCATATGACATATCATCTCCATGCACTTAAAATTATTTGAGCTATGCATTAGAGCGAGGTCCCTGGGTGCATTATCGTCTTCTTCAAATAAGCTCAAAATCGCATTAGTATTTTTTTTCTTTTTTTACAGGGATAGATCTAGGAATTGGGAATAGAGAGGGCAGAAGTCCGAAGGCCCTCGTTAGGGGGCCGTTAGGATCTAAGAAAATATTTCCACATAAAGCATATACCCTTAGGGATAAAACGATGGTGGATCCAGGGGGACACATGGGGCGTAAGCCTCCCTAATTCCCCGAAGGTGAATAATGTCGATTTAGACATTTCAGTTAATATTGATTTGAGCTAAGAGAAAAATGAATATTTAAGCTATTGAAAGAAATGTTGGCTAAATCCATAATTTGAGAATGTATATATGTTCGAACCACTGCCTCTGCCAGGAATTTCAACAATATATATATTTTTTGAAAATATTTGCACACAGTGTTGTATCATGAATGCAACTCAGCACATTTTTAAGAGAAATTTGGGCCACATTTCGTGATTTTCCAATGCGTTTTCTGTAATGTTCATCCACAGCGTTCCTTTAATTAAAAATCCAATGAAGTACATTTATGTACATTTCGCTTATGGCGCTCCAGTTAAAAGGTTTGCTCAACTAAAGATTTCTAGCTACTGCACTTCTCTTATTGTTTAAGACATAGTCTTTAGGAGATTAATATTTTCCAAAATGTGTTCTTATAATGGTTTGTTAGGGCTTAATGCGCTTAATTATTTGAATGCATAGGATTAGGACATTTTACTACAAATTAAAAAAAACTGCAAGGTTATGCATGCGTACAAGAGACTTAAGTTACAACAAAGGCCATGCACAGTTTTATAAAAGACCAAACCGACTAAATTGAATTTTTACTTTTTTTCTTGCCAGCATTAGATAAGTGTTATTAAAAATATATATTTTTAAACGGCTATCTGCTTTGACTGTATGAGGGTGGAGGGGGGCAGCAACGAGCCCAGTACCCCCTTTTCCTTTGGGTACGCCACTGCAGAGAAGCGAATGCATTTCTCACTGGTCTCAAAGTTGGCAAAAGTTTTGTATGCAAAGAATAAATATGTGTCTGGTGACATGTTTGTAACAGGCGACAATGTAGATTGTTCCGCTTTTTTTACTCTGTGGAAGCCGAAATTGGCATCCGCTGACAAATAAAGCAAGGAGTCTTTGGCTGGAAGGCAAACTACGTGGTTTTTTTCATACTTTATGTGCTGATTGATTGAGTGCGTCTGCCTTTTCCGCCCGGAATCGTATGTGTGACAACGGGAAAAATGCATTATGCAAATCAATACATAATTTAGGTAATTGCAAACTGATTTAGAAAGTAGAATGATTTCGCGTATCCAATTCATTATCCAATAAAACTGTCAGTGCATTAAAAATTCGGTGACTGCGGGCCTCTCTTTTGGAATAAAGATGCGATGATGATGCTATCATTTTAATGGAAATTGCTTGCCATTGTGAATGCCAAAGCTCCTTTCATACATTGTGCAAACTGTATGTGTTTTTGGAGTTTTCAAAGACGTTGATGGAAGTTCATTGGGGGGCGTCGAAAAGGTTTTGGGGACACACCTGGGCGGGGCATTTTTTTCTTTCCTCAAAATTGCATTCCGCTTATAAATTGCATATGAATAATATACAAGGTGCCACCGAATCCTCGAATTCCTGGCTGACATTATTAACCAATACGACGGTCAGTGTCATGTAAAAAATCGGAATAAAGTAACTATGGCTGATGGATTACGCCCTTCCACCACATGGCATTTCTTTCTTTACAGAAGAGTACGGAGCTGAATTACATGTAGATTGAAAAACCACCCAGAAACGTAATGCTCCGAAACATGTCATACGTAGACTTTATACAAATGGTGTAATGTAACACGATACACCATTATAAAAGTATTATTAGCAAAGCCACATCGATGCAAGACAAAGCGGAAACTATAAAGTAAAAGTATAAATTTAAAATATTAAAATTAATACGAAATGTACATGTGATGTGCTAATATTTTCATTATTAAAGTGTCGTTGTTAATTGTTCAGGGTTACACCAGAAATAACATTTTCAACTTCCCTGACGTTTTTCATTTTTTTAACAAATTTTCTTGACCACACGTAAAAATATGAAGTATGCCAATGCAAGGAATTCTATGATTTGCAAAAGATAAATTCTCTAATTTCAATATATGAAGGACTAATTAAATGTGCCGTATCTTGAATTTGGTGTAAATTAATACATGTATATGTAACTAGCTATAGAATCTAATGGATTTGGTTGGCGTCAAAAAAAAACTGGTAATTAACGAATTACTAAAAATCAGTTCATAAATATAGAAATTCCTCATAGGTGAAATTGAATGCACTAAAATACTGAGTGATCAATTAAAGGCCAATAATTTCATGTATGCAATGTCAATATACCTCTTCATGACTTCTTATGCCAGTAGAGACCTTAATGTAAAAATAATTGTAATACTGATACTACATTTCCCTGACGTTTTCAAAATAAATTACTTTTCCCTGACAATTCCGTGTTTTTGGTTTTTGGGAAAAGCCTGCAAGTAACAATAAATGAAGCAATATCATATAATATTGTTCTGTTGTAGAAATGTACATCTAAATTTCAGATGAGAACAATGCAGATAAAATGAACTAAACCAACATAAAATTAAATGCTGAGTTAGTTTTCTTCTTAAAAATGTCTATTCATCTTCTGAGTTTATAAATTTTAAATAATGTATATGACATCAGCACTTTAATGCAGTTTCTTCACATTAACACCGAGGTTTTCATTCGGAGATTAAACTAACTAAATATACACGTAATTCTTACATTGCATCTTCGTATTTTAGCAAATTATGAAACAAACTCACGACATGTTATGTGAACACTTAATCATATTGGCAATTTGGACAAATAGCTCTTAGCATTTTCTTGAAGATCCATGGCATAGCCTGCAAATTGCGTTCATCCAAGTGACGTTATCCGCTGCAACGAATTGGTACAAATAAATATTGTTGTTCCGGTTTCTTCCATATTTTCATCATCACCAGTAATATGAATTCTTGGAGTATGTGAGTCGCTGAATTTCTTCTTGGCATCCCTAGCAAGAGGCCCGTAAATAAGATACGATTGCCAATAAATCTCTTTTATGCACAACTGATGTAGCAAACACGCCAACACGGGTTTACAAGCAATCAGGCTTCCACTTTGAATTCTGTCAGGATTACACATTTCATATAACTATATTGCATCTTTTTATCGAAAATCATCGCGTCTGTACCTCATCTGGGCGAAACATTGAGACATAAATGTGTTTTCCATTGGCACTATTTCATTTCAACGCCTAGCGAACATTGAGTTGGAAAATGCTGCCAGGCGTAAATAAACGAATAGGCTAGCAATAATTCATATTTTGTTATTTCAGTAACAATTTTACAACCGCATAAAGATTTTTATTACAAGTATAATTAAACTACACGTAGTTTCTTTTCACACAACTCTTAATCATACAGTTTCCTTTTTTTCTTTCTCTATGAAGCGTTATTTTTTAACCATATTTGTCAGTTCATTTATTAACGTATTTTTTTACTTTGCTTCACATGAATACTTGTACGATATTATTTTAATGAATTTAAAACTACTGGGTTTATGCCAATGCCTCATTGCGTACTGCTTCTACTTGTATGATAACCAGAATGGCAAATAATTTACAACATTTGGAATTAAGGACTAAAGGACTGTGAGGACTTCTATGATTTAATTTTAGGACAATTAAGGAATTTTATTTTAAAAACGTAATTTTTTAGGTAATATGTTTCTGATACATTTTCTTCTTTATTCATATTTCTTTTTATTACAATAATCAAATTATTTTTGAGCAATTTCATGCAACAGGATAACTTCTACATTGCTCACCACTGAAGTTGCATTAAGGAAACGGCAGTATTGTCAAATGCACAACGTTTGAAACAATTATGAAGGTTTCAATGATTAATTATTACGCAATTTTAGGGATTCTTTTAATATGTACGACTTTTTAGGGCACTCAGACCAATGACTTATGTATACATTTTACGTAAAATGACATGCGGGTAAACTATATATTTTTTATTTCAATATTTATAAAGCTGCAAATTAAATTGTACAGATGAATGAAAGCTGAATGACAAGTAACATGTGATAAATGAGATAATAGAAAAACTAATTAGGATTTTGCAGATGTGAAAATCCATTAAATTGTCAGCATATGACATAGAAAATTAGTAAGAAAAAAAATAAAATAATAGCTAAAGGCGTATAACAAATTATAGGTTGAATCCCAAATTCGGATGGCCTTCATTTGAACATTTGGAGTATTCCCACGCATTTCATGCCAGTTTGCACCAAGTTTTGGAGTTAAAACGAACAGCATATTTTTCCGCAAAATATGAGATTCAAGAATGTTTTAAGTCCTTACTTTTATATTATTCGACAAATTGCACATGGCGTATATCTGGATCACGAATCTAGCCTCGTCATTGGCTCAATTTTATTCCCCAAATCCCGCTTTAGAATTCGATCAAAGAGCATAGATGAAATCACTCCGGGATTTTTTTATTGCAATTTTAATGTTAGGTGTGAAAGCCGCAGTCAATTTCATGTTTGTATTTCAGCTTTCTAATATCGCGCTGGAAGGAAGCAATGTTTTCTTTGGTCTAACTGAGGATTTAGGCGCTGTCTATACCCTCCAACAAGCTCAAAGTGAATATGATACAATGTCCACGAAATTAAACCGCATATCGATTTCTTAGCCAGCTAATACTTATGAAAACCAATCGAAATGTAAGATATCAAAAACCGTATCAACAGTGAGGCGAAACCGCACCGCAAATAGTTGGCTGATGAACGACATCACATCAAAGTTTTATACGTTCTCTTACTAGATAAATATCAAAAAAAGCACTTTTGTCAATTTTCTTCAGAGATAACATTGCGTTTGACATTTCAATTATTTCTCTGATATCAACTGTAAGCAACACGTTCATTTTTAAATTAATTTGATTTCTTAATTTTATCGTTACATCAAACATTTATCAGAGTATGAAAACAATGCATGATCAAGCTCTAAATAACTACAGGAACAATTTTACACGGACGTTTGTCTCAATTTAGTATATCATAATTTTCTGTTAAAGTATTCAGCTTTTTACTGACGATTAATTCGGGATGGGTTCACTTGTTTTTAAAATCAGTTAAAATCGATCAGTTTCCTACTGTCAGTAAACATTTTCCAATTGGTGGGGGTGAAATCTAGTAACCTATGTTATTTTTGATTATTAAACTTGATGGTCACCTTCATCTTTACCGAACTAAATTTACGGCTATTCGTTTAAATCTTTGTAGCAAATAATTAAATGTACTTGTTACGTACGTGACATTATGTGTAATAATAATAACAATGCTAAGATAGCGTCTACAAAGTTGTGCTATTGTTATTATACCATTCTACATTCTACGATTATTATTTTATCATTATTATTGAGTGGAAGAAAGGGACACTTATCTTAAGTTCAAATTCTGTCTTTACAATTTTTTAATTTTTAATCTTCACTCCAGCATAAACAGGGCTTTCAAGGTTAACATTTTTTTACTAATTTTAATTCATGTTTAATTTTTAAGAAATAGCACATAATGTAAGGCAACAGTCTTCAAATGCCATTTCGTTAAAACATATTTTGCCCACATAAAATGAACACGAAACGTTACTTTCTTATAAACATGCTCAAGTTTGATGATATAACGTTTGCCCATGGAAAATCCAAAACCATGCACAGCACAAAGCTAATCACGGGTATATACTAGAAAATCCAAACCGATAATTTTACTTAAGCATTTAAGGCTTTGGTGCATCCGATATTTTATGACAGACAAGTCACTTTTTGCAAAATATTATTGCGCTGCACACTGTAAAGCTCCAATCAACTATGAAAATTGCACAAGAAAATAGTTTTCAGTTACTAAAATGTATACTTAAAAGTGCACATTTAGGAGCCTGGCACAAACTTCATTACCTTAGCAATCCAATTACGGTGCACATGATGCTTAAGCTTCGGTTTTTAATTAAAATCATGACATTTTTTCAGAGATTTTCATGCAGATCGCTTTTGGAAATGAAATCCTGGGTTGAAAACGACTTTTTTTTTCAGAGGTTCACTAGGTGCGGATGCAGACACCAGAAGTCAGTTGTATGTTTCGATAAGATCTGAACAGAGAGAAAACGGAAATGGAAGTGCAGGCGAATGGTCGATATGAAAATCCTAACCAGCATAAAATGGCTGGCACCCTTTAACAGCCATCTTAAAAAAAGCAGGAGCTGTTAGAAATTCAAATTAGGATGGCAGCTAATATCAAAGGAGTCCCATTTCCTAAGGATTACTGATATGTGGAGATGCCAACACGCGATCGAACACCGTTTGAAGTGTATATAAACGTCAAAAATTCAAAGATCAGATGGAGTGAACCAGTATCTCGATCTACTTAACACTTCCTTCATTTCCCTTTGGCTTCACAGCCAACGACGTTTTATCTTCGACGCTTTCATTGACACCCCATGTTAGGATCAACACTATGTCGTCTTTTAAACCCCACTATAGACATTTGTCGAAAGTACTTGAAGCTAATCAATGTCTTCATTATGCAAAGATTCAATGAAATCGCCACAAATGTTTAATGCAGACTAAAAACGTTTAAGCCGAACGTTTTGCAACAGAATTAAACGAACTTGTTTTTCAAATTATTGTTAACGGTCAGTTTTTCAATCAAAATTAAAAATAGTCAGCAGAAGCTTGCTTTAACTTTGAATTCCATATGGACAAAAATATATCGTTATGGAAAATACATTTTTTTTAAACACATTATCCATATAATGAAAATATACCAAATTTGGCCAAAAATGAATGTAATATATAATAAATATACACATATTTTGACAGGAATCAAATCAGTCAAGTACTCTAAAAACTAGACTATCAGAACTTTGTATGTAAATAAAGAATATAAATAATTCGGTTGCAAGAGCTTTTCTTAATCAATTATAAATGATTACCATGGTAATCATAGCGTAAGACCATAATTAAAAAGAGAAAAAAGTTAACGAATCATTTATATTAAATACAGGCTTTTCATATACATTGTACTAACGACTAAATCAACCATATTGTTTGAAATACATTTTGTTAAATTTTGTATTTGCCCTTTTTAATTATAAACAGTTTTTAATTATAATCCAAAAATCATGACAAAAATCATGTCGAAACACCTACTATATACATGTTTGAGTTAAATGTCATATATTTGTGTAGGAGATGTGCCAAAACTCAGCGCATGTACAGACACAATGGCAATAACATACAGTGTAGCTTCTGTATGATTTTATAGGAACAGGCGATTTTTTGTCATGTCGAAGTGCTACATGTACCAATTGTATTTTTTTCCAGAAATATGACAGTTATGGAAATTGATGTAGGTCAGCCATTGTTAATGCAGATACATAAAATACAAATGAAGTGGGTAACTTACTAAGTGTTGATTATTTTCCGTTCGCCTTTTTAGCCTTCAACTTAGCATAACGCCATCTATCATGAATTTGAAGAGCATAATTTCTTACCTAATATCGTATTAGCCAGCATAAATTATTAATCATGGTCGTTTATATCCTTCGTATATCTATTATTTTTATGGCTAGTATGCTAGTATGGCTTGGGCTCTATGAAATTATATCGACAAATTTCTAGGAATAGAGTAATTGCCTCAATCCATTATGAGCCTTCCTGGAATATTAGATTATGAGAATAATCAGGTTGCTCAAAACAACGGTAGTTACGGAAATTGAGATAAAACAGAGCAGCCATGCGGCTTTTGTTTAATTAATCTCCAATTAAGAAAATTAAAAAATAATCTTGCTTGAACTTCAAGAACATTTGTTTACGCATAAAATAAATTGACGAATAACATTGTTATACGTTTTATATATTTCACGAAATAAATTAAACGAATATGTCAAAGTGTTAAAATATTGTTAAAGTGAAATAATTCTTCGGTTAAATCTAGGCTTTCGTTATATGTTTCAGAACGAAAAACGTGGGAAATCGTTGATATTCACTTTTAATTGATATAATTAGGATTTAGGTTAACTTTCTGTATAATATTCAATCAAATTACGCGAGGATTTCTATGCGAAAAGTAGCATGTGTCGTTTTATTATGCAAAAAACTTGTTATCTTTAAACACAAAAACAAATTTATGTATTCAAGATGTCTAATATTATACAGCAGCAATTTTATCTTAGAACCTTATCATTCAATTGCATGCAACAATGAACATATTTGCAAAAAGGTAAAACCTCTATTCTAGGGCACCTCTACAGTTAGGGCACCTTCGCAGCTTAGGTATACGAAGCTGTAAAATATAAGTAATACTTTTATCATCTTATCAATTCAGATGATAACAATGGATAAAAGGATAAATGGATATAGTTTTAACATGAAATATTAAGACTCGTGCAAGTAACGTCCACTATCACAAAGATATTTTCTTTTTAGACTTGTGTTTTGAAAGATTTTAAGCACTTTACAAACCCTTACACAGTGAAACTAATATTGATTTCATCTTACAATGCATATGGTAGATTGTGGTTAATCATGCAGTCTTTTTTCGAGATATGATTTTAAAAAAGTGATTTATGAGAGCAATTTGTGCTGACAGAAATACATTAGTGATTGTACAATCCCATTTCGTTTATTTTAGTTTTGTAAAAAATGATCTGTTATATGTCAGAAGCCAGACGGTTCTGACATGGTCAACACCAGCATTATTAATTAATGTCTGTTGGGAATATTTAGTTAATTGGTTGCTGCTTCAATCACCATGTTTTAGTGGCACCTAGTGTTTGTTTCATTCAACTGAACGTCATGTTTTGCAATTCTCTTGTATTCAGCCATTAATGTGTGTTCAACCATATAACACAGTGGTCACTTTAAGAAGTTCTTGATATCTTTAAGTCAACACTATCTGCTAGAATAAACCAAATGATTACAAAGTTTAATTCACGTTATTTTTATTTTTCAATGAAAAATACTACATTTTGATGCCATGCAACTGTAAAAATACTGCAGTTGCTTACTACACTCATAACTCGCTATACAGCCGCTCTTTACGCGACGTTTAGCAATAATTTCATTTTTGTTGTAGACATGTTTCATTATACGGCTAATCATAATAAAACCTGGTATTTTTAACGCTTAAACGTGTAAGTACATGGATGGGTCTTTTTGTGTAACAATTAACATGCTGTTCCATAAAGATGTTAAATTTAAGAGTTAAAGCATGAAACAACAGTTTTGTCATGGAAGTAGTCAGACTATTTAAAAAGTTTCCTTTAAGTATTTTGCTTTTAAACTTTTACTTAGTTTTAACTAAGCAATGGGATTTTCGTTTAAAATTAAATAAAACGTAAATTTATACATTTTTAGTCTACATCTTAAGTGATTTTCTAATTTGATTTTGAACATTTATAAAATGTGTATGTATATGTGAAATCATGTTTTTTATACAGCATTTGCATCTGTCTTCTTCTGGTATGAGTGTATTTCATTTCCGAATTTAAAGATGCAAGCAGATTAAGTTTAGAAAACTGGGATGTTAGATGCGTGATTCACAAGCACTCTTGGCGTCGTGGACATTAACTCAAAGAGGTTGGACTCTGCGATAAAGGAATATTTAACAACAGCCTTTCGCCCCAAAGACTGGGAAGGCTTTCGGCATTAAAAAACCAAGCAGGAAATAGGTTTTTGGTTGATTATGCGTGCACCCCCATCTTCAGCCGTTAATACACCTCCACATGTTTGTCTCCCACGTCAACCGAGTGCAAAGATGAAATGTCCCAAAGCAACCCGAATAGGGGCCATTAAGCAGGAAATATGTTCAAAAAGGCGGCAAAGGCAAGCGCCGTGCAATCTGGCCCTTTCATCTGGCTCTGATAGGAAAAACAGATGCGTT
>JAQIXS010001135.1:0-33406 GCA_034700785.1 Rossiulus vilnensis | reverse complement strand
AGCAATGCATACGTTAGCGTCGAGAAACCATCTGATGGTTTCTCGACGCTAACGTGCGTGTCTCGGAAAAAAGAGTTGGCAGCCAAACAAAAACTGGATGATAGTTTGCCAATAACCGCAGATGATCCGGAAGCCACTTGTACAGGAGAGATTGAGACAAAAACTCAGGAGAAAACCTCCGAAGGAACAGCAGATCAAGATGTTCTTGCTGATGGTGTGGAAACCAATCTCGATACTGCCTCAAAAATGGTTATCCTGGAAGAAAGGAATGAATTGCTTTGTAAAAATAGGCGAGTTAGCTTTGCTGAAAAGCACACGCCTCCAAAGCCCCATTCCAAGAAAGTAAAATCGAAACGTAAGCAGAAAGCAGCAAGTAAATCGTCCACATCAATCAACGAAGACAAGCAATTTCCTTCTATGCAGTCCCTTGTAAGAGAAACTGGAAATCCGGCAGAGTCTGATAATGCATTCATTTATGCTGAGAATCTGACTACGCATGAAGATGCCACGTTGAACAAAAAGAAAAATAAGTTGTCCTTAAAAAGACAATCTAAATTAAGCACGGGTGTTAAGAATATTGCGAAAAGCACACTTTGCGAAAACATCCCTGAAAGAAGTGTTCTGGGAGACGTTTCGCCGAACCGATTGACGCTGAAACCTATGGACAATTTCTCATCAATTGGGTAGGTGTCATGTTTAATTGTGGATCGTTTTAATTTAGGTAAATAATAATTTATTAGAAAATGGCAATGAAATTGTTGCTGAAATTAGATCAAGTTGTTGTTTCAAGTGATGGCATGTGTTATCATAGCAGAATCTTTTGTAGGGATTCTTTCAACTTATATTTTAGGATGTATCAATAAACAAACGCTTAAGGAATTAATTTATGGCAAATGTTTGCATTGCACTGTCCCGGTGTATCATTAGCTAATTAAAATTGTTTTAATTATAGGAAACCTCATTTAAATATATGTCAAAAGAATTCTGAAGAAGTGAGGAATAACACTCAGATTGACGTGGAACCGAAAGTAAGAAGCCGTAGATCACGGCCGCAAATAACTTACAAGGAAGCAAGCATTCATCGGTAAGTTTTACATTGTGCTCCTAATCTTTTCGAAAATAGTGTGGCAGTTTGGGGATGGATGTGACTGTTAATTGATCATGGCTAGATTATTGATAAACAATTTCATGTGACCATAGTAAACCATTAATCAATTACTTCATTGTCTCGTCAGTTAAAGATAGTCATAACACCTAAAACGTACATGTAGCTGTAGGTAAATAGTTATGCTTATATAAAAATTATCTTTTTCATAAATTTAAACAGTGAAACAAATTTTAGGTGGCATTTAAAAACTTGTAAGTTTTACTCAGATTTGCCTCTAGTCTTGCATAGGTTTTATTAAGTAATGGTATATGCTAAAATAAAATCAAAGTGTATCCAAATTCTTGGAAAGCACTGCTTACAGTAGTTAATATATTTATCTCTATATAACATGATCATTGGCATTGGTAATAAATGTTGTGGAAATATGTATACTTGAATTATCTAATTATTTCATGATTTATTTTTCAGCAAGATGAGGCGTGAATAAAGGCGGTTTATAAAAGTAGAATTTTTAAATTTCTCTTCTTGTGTAACTAGTTAATTTTTTGTTCAATGTTCTTACCAGTATTATAGTTATGTAGAAATTGACAAAATGAACAGTGTTGGAAATTGTTAAGATATTTTCAACATCAGCAACACTATTTTTAAAGTGAATTTATAATTGCTCCTTATTAAATTATCCTGATTAGTTGGAACGCTTTCAATGACTCAATGGCTTATTGTGGAATTATCAATATCGTATTTTTGATTGTAGTATGATCTTGCTTCCTTTTCTAATGTATGCTTGAATTTTCATGGGAAAAAATTCAAACATACATTTTGGTGATAATGTAACAAATTGCAATGCTCAGCATCAAAACGAAATATTTTTAACAGCAACATTGTTTCAAGTAAAACGATGCTTCCTTTTAGGAAGCAAGATAATACAACACAATCAAAAATACAATATTGATAATTCCATAATACGCCATTGAGTCATTGAAAGCATTCCTACTACACAGGAAGAAGAATAATCAGATAGGATAATTTAATAAGGAGCTATTATAAATTTACTTGAAACATAATGTTGCTGTTGAAATTATTTCGTTTTGATGCTGAGCATTGCAATTTGATTTATTATCACCAAAATGTATGTTCCAATTTTTTCCCATGAATAAACCATTGAAATTAAACTTATGTTATACTTCATTTGCAATGTACATAAACTTTTAATTCATAATGCCCAGCTGACAAGTTTTCCTTAAATTTGCTATTGTAAAAATATGCATTAGTAACTCATTTGTATGAATTTTTTACTAATGTAACATCGATCATCTAAAGTGTTCATAAGCTGGAATATTAGTTTCATCAATATACATTATAAATGTATGCCTTGGCAAATATGAATGACATGCCATAATAATTCATTCACTTAATGCAGTCACAATTTGTAAGCTACATGGCCCATTGAAACATGTTTATAAATTTAACGAGCTCGGGGTACTCTAGAACTTAGCATGATAAAGTAAATAATACTTACGTCATGCGAGCTACATGTAGGAAATAGACAATATCGCGCTTCGTGTCAATTCAAAAAACCCGGGTTTTTAACCTAACCTCACTCCCGCATTAAAATAACTAGCCTCGATCGTGCCTTATGATAATCTGCGAGCAGACTGCCAACGCGTTACACGAGACAGGCATAATCTTGTTCGATCTGCTCGAAGACTTGCTGTAAATATTTAGTTTACAGTGATTGCCAACAACTTTCTCCATGTCATCTAGAGTCGAATCAGTAGTTGCTTCCCAAGATAATGAACATGAACCAGACATTTTGTACGAGTTTCTAACTTATGCGGAATGGCCTCAGGAGCCGGAGTTGGTAAGCAATCCTCAAGTCATTATTTTCCCTATCTGTTCTGTCTTCAGCCATAACATCCACAGCCAGGACCACCAAACCGTTGAACAATTAGCTTGCGAAGTCCAAAGTTCTGGAAGCAGCATAGACCCTCAATTTAATTGACCCTAATCCAGAAATCTACTGAAGTCTGAACATTGGTTGCTTGCTGTAAATGTGCACAAATGTACTGTGGCAGATTTAGGCTTTCTCAGAGGCATATGTCAGAGGTCATGGTTTATCTGTAACCATAAAGACAATTGGGGTAATATCAAGTCTTATGAATCAGGTTAGATCTGATTAGTTGAGGCATATGTGCAAAGGTATTTTATTGGCGTTGGGCACTTACGATATTTCATCCACTGTATAAAAATCATGGGATGATCTGTCCGGACATGTCATTTAGTTAATTGTGTTCATTATTCGATTTAGGTGAAAAGTTCTTCCACAGCAGATGAAATTCGTAATAAGAAGAATGTTTCAGCTGTGAAAAGTAGGTTCTATTCCTTTTGGATTTCTTCAAACAATTAGTTTGCACGCTTAGATAATAATCTTGGATAATTGCATTTAAAAATTACAGCTGCTCTCTGGTCGCTATTTAGCTCATTGACTGGCTATATTCCTGCAGAAATTTCTAAATTAATAAATAATCGCCTAAGCTGGTCATTTGCAATTGGAGGGTATGTTCCTGTTGAACTGAATGCTCCAGAAGGACTAGATTGTTATTGGCTTTTTAGTGATTGGCTGTGCTAATTCTTAATTTTAGCAATGGAAAAGTAGTGGCCGTTCTACAGGACACTTTGATTGAAATCAGGTAACTGGTTTCCGTTAATTTTGTCCGTTTTGTTTTTCATCGATTCTGTGTGTCTTGTAGAGCCAGTTTGTGAACTTACTAGAATTTGTTATCAGATTGCTTCTGTAATAAAAATTTGAAGTCATCGTTTCTTGTTATAAAATGTCCCCACTTTTTAATCTATAATATAGTTTTGCAAAATATTAAATTAAGCATTTATGTCTTAAATCGTAAACTAAATTGATTCACATAGCATATATATTTTTGCCTAGATCAATCAAGGATGAATATTCTTCTATTGTTGGGAAGTGCTTTGGTAAGTTTTATTTAATATTAATGTAGCATGTCTTCACACTTTAATATTTAGAGTTTGCGGATGAAATAACTATTATTTTTTACATTAAAACAGTTGCAAAAGATGCATTTCCTCAATGGAGAAAGCTAGTTTGGAGCCCTGATTGTAGTTTACTAGCCTTGTCTTATAGCAATGGTTCGGTTGACTGCTTCGACGCCTTAGGAAGCAAATTATTTAATATTGAATCGGTACGAACATAATTTTTTTTTAAATGTATGCAAAGGAGTGAAAGCGTTCTCTCGATAACTTTTTTTTATTATTTATCTTTAATTTCAGCCTTCTACTACCACTCAGGATTTAAGTGATGCCTTAGTAGCGATACATTTTGTCGATGCTAGAGTACAAAAAACTCAATGGTAAGAAAAATCCTGAAAATTAAGCTTTCATTTCTTAGATGTTTTCATATGTAGTAGCAAAAACACAGTGCTTTTTACATGTATTTCAGCCCTATTGAAATTAGTTTGTTTTCCTTTGAACAGGTTTTATGAAATTATCCTTGTTAATCATAAAGGGATTCTGCGGAGCTACTTTGTAAGGTACAGAAATAATTTACTCTGTGTGCTGCTGACAAGTAGAAATATGCTTATATTTATTACATTCTGTATGCATACATTAAATTGCAGCCCGACAGATGGCTTTCACAATTATCATTCCTATCAATTGTCGAAGTACTTTGCTCAAGGAGTCACGTCATCGGTGTATAGCACTAGACATAATGTAATGATTTGTAGTGGCGTTGTCAACGCCTCTAGCACTATATCTACTGAAGATGGCAGTTTCATCGGTGACCAGTTTGGGATTGTGACATGGAGACTGCTCTCGGATGCTCCATACTATGTGGTTACTCAATCTCTTGAGGAAGAGAAAAGGAAACATGTAATTGTTTTGGCACCTGTCTTTTGAATATGCACATGTAGGTTTATTTCAACCCGAATTTGATTCAATACAAACAATTAAAGGTGAACCATTCCTGTTTCAGAAAAAATCAGCCGCAACCCTTTTCCAAACGATTCCTGCATACATTTTCTACAGGAAAGAAAAGCTGGTAAGTAAAGAGTATGTGCACTATGGACAGCTTCAGCTGTACTCGTTTGAGTCTTTGGAATTGTTCTGGTCCTAAAATTACTTTTATTTCAGGATACTGTTTTGAAAATGTCCTTGTCGTTAGACAGTACTATGCTTGTTGCTATCCATATATCCGGTGCCTTGTCTTTATGGGATATTCCATCTTTGAGACTTCGACGGTTGTGGCCATTGAAGATGCAGGTGAATTATCTTCTACGCAATCGTCAAGAAAAATTTAGTGATGTTCGCGTTAATTCGAATTGGAATTTACTTATTTGGATTAAAGTTATGAAGTTGGCGGCAACTTTAGTAGCAATTCTGTATTCTGTGGCATTTTTTTTGCCTTGTTTTACTTTCTTTTGATCAGACTTCAAGTGACATTTATGTATTTGTTTCAGCCCGATTTCAACTCTGAAAACCCATCCTGCAACTATCCAAATAAAAAGAAAAAGCCAAATACTCGTAAGTAATCCAAGTTGTTTCATTCTTGTTATCTTATAAAGAAATTTAACTTATGTCAATGACCTATCAAAAATTGCTTTTGAATTAGCTCAAGACCCGTTGAGACATAATCTTGTAGATGTCAATTGGTGGTCTGAAAAGGCATGTATCTTTCATCGGTGTGTTATTTTCTCCATTGCTTTTATTTTTTGTTATTCTTCATTGTTGTATTCATCAGGCTATAATCACTGCTCGCTGCTCTGGCGCTGTAGCAGTTTCATCCATCCATAATTTAAGTAATCTGCTGGGCAGCTCCTTGGAATGGTTCGAATCACAGCCACAGGTGTCAGCCTCATACGATAAAGGCTTTCTAGTGATGGAGGTGATTTTATTTAATTGCATCAAATCTGAAAAAAAGCATGATTTTCATAAATATTTGTTGGTTAATACCATGCTTGAAGTTTTATTTTTCTGTCGATTAGTGCGAGAGCTTGATCAACATGAAAAGAAAATCTGTGTCTCCTGATTCATCAATTGAAGAAGACACTTTGGAAGACGTTGAAGAAAGCAGCGATGATGAAGAGGGCACAGTTATCCAGAAAACTTTGACATTTGTCAAAACTGCGCTGTATTACGTGACGGACAGCGAAAAGTTTCAGCCGCCTAGAAAAAAACCAAAGTAGGCCTGCGTTTACATGGAGTTTTGTGCTTTCGCAGCTAACTAATTTAAAGTAGATAGTGTTATTTGATGGCATGGCTAAACGAAAAATTATCACTAAACTAGTGGGATGATTATTGTTAAAACTAACAAGCCGCTAGATAAGAATTGGTAGTGTAACTTGACCGAACATTGTCTAAATGCAGAATACTCACGAAAACCTACCGATTGATTTGCTTAAAATCTACGACACCAGAGGAGCTGTTTGCTCGGAAGCTGGACAATGAAGTGTATGGTGAAGCTATTGAATTGGCAAAAACTTATGGTCTAGATTCTGATTTGGTCTATCAACGTCAGTGGCGAAATGCAAAAGTTTCATTGGCAACGATCCAAGATTATCTGGTAAATCAATTTTTAAAGTACCAGTGGTCAAACACTTGTCAAACAGTGAGATTGAAGTAAATCTTGAATTTTTCTTTGGATTTAATATTATTTTAGAGTAAGATTACCAAACGATCTTGGGTGCTTCATGAATGTTTGGAAAGAGTGCCTGAAGACATTGAATCTGCTAGGGCTTTACTTAATTATGGACTGCAAGGGACTAACTTGGCTACACTAATAAGTATTGGAAATGGAACAGATGATGGGATGTAAGAATCACACATTTTTTTGCAAAATTCTAGACTACGTTTTCTAATCAGCTCTTTTTCTATTTCACCTTCGTGTTTGTCAATTCTGCAAAAAAGATACGTAATGGGCGATTCAGAAGCTGCTTATGAAGATATTGATGTTCAAAATGACGAGGAATTGGAATTTAAGAAAATTAATGCAAAGAAGGCTCATGATGATTTACTATCTAAAGTGCAGTTTTCCAAATTAACAGTTGAGCAGCAGAATCTTTGCCTAACAAGACAAAAACTGCTCAAGTATATCGACAGACTAGCTACATATGAGGTCAGTTTTCGTTGTCTTAACATTATCTTTCCAGTGCAGTCGTGCATTTATTTCGTCAATTATTCTTGTCTAGGTTTTGCTCGGGGGCCCTATGATTGCCGATGAATATTTTGATTTCATATTTTTCAACAATTTTCGGTCCCAACCAGCACTTGAAGCTACAGTCCAGTTTGCTCGAGAAGGCAACTGGCAGTTTGTGGATGCTATGTTTACATATCATGGGGATGAAGTACTGAAGCACAGGTACACTTTGATAAATTTGCTTTTGTTGAACCTATAAACAATAATCTTCAGTACAACAATTACTGAAGATTACTTCAATAAAGTCAAGCGAAAGAGTCATAGTATCTCCATAAGGGCTGCTAATGAAACGCCAATTACATTCTTCCGTTTAGATTGCCTATTTTGTCGAATTTCCCGGAAACAATAGCACCATTTGAATATCGAAGTTTGCTTCCGGAATGTGCTTACAATAGCATGCAAAGTGTTTACCAATGGGAGCAAGAATCCATCAGGGAACCAGACTGGGTTGAAACGGAAGCGTGCAGGTTGGTGCATTACGTTTCCACTATTTTTTTGAAGTGATTAATTGCAAAGGTAATTCTGATTTTATAGTAAAATGTAAATTTTCAGGAAAGTTGTCAACCGGAATTTGATGGCATCAGTAGAATTTCTGTACGAAGGCAGTCCTGAATTAGAGAAATACAATTGCAGCAACATAACTACTCAGCTTTTAACCACGTGGTACACTGAAAGAGCGGCAGAAATCGAAAGGCGGTGCCGCCTTGTCAACAATTCCCTCGAACTGATAAATTTGGCTTTGGAACGTAATGTGCCTGTATGTTTCTCAATTTTTCTTTTGAATTACGCTCATAATACCAGCATCCACACTTTTGTCTGAAATTAAGATAATCTGACAGACAGTTAAACGTAAACGAATTTGTCATTACATTTTGTTGTGTGAACAGGGGTTGGAGAAGCTTCATGATGATTTGTTGACAATGGAAGTGCTGGTTTATGAATGTTATGTCGATGAGTCCATAACCTTTGACTGCCTTCAATCAATGAAAGACAGTGAGAAAATTCATCTTTTGATGTCCAATGTGAGTCTGCTATTTCAATCTATTTTCATTGAATATTGGACCGAGTAGTTATTCTTTTTCTTTAATTTAGTCTTCTGAAGAGAACTTCGTGAAAAATGTAAGGCGCTGGCTGATTCCATTTTTGAGCCGTTGTGAGAAGTATTCTCCAGGAAGCTGGAAGGGGCTCATGCGAGATTATTTGCTGTCATTGGCTAAATACGATTTAACTTTATGCGCGAAGATTTTTCAAAATTCTCGCGTTGAACAACCGCACCCCATTCTCAGCCCGGCCTCTGAACTCATAATGCTTGCTTTAGATTGCATCTACATTTGTCAAGAAAATATGCAGTTAAACAATGCATTTGCGATATTGGAGTGTCTACCTCAAAGAGGTTATGGGTAAGCTTTCAATTTGTCGTTTTTTTTAAATACTTTGGTAGTTTTCCTGACTTCTCAACCATTGAAATGTTTTGATTTTAATAAGAATCTGTTTCCAAGTTCACAGACTAAAGAAACAAATGAGCTTCATGATAAACTTGATGAGCTTGAGAAACACCTAAGTGCAGCTGAGATTTTAGAAAAGCATGGAATAAATAAAACTGTTGCTTCCATTAAAAGCAGTCAAAACGATCCTAATGAAATCAGGCAGATACTGAGACAAATGACAAGAGTCACAAGCAGAAAGTGAGTTTTTTTAAAAGTGGTAAGAAAAATACAATATAAGGGGAAAATGATGCACTGTTATTGTATATCACAACTTTGTTCTAAGTCATTAATATATTTAATTATATGATTATTGTATATATATCTTTTAATGTAAGGTGTGCCAGCCTGAAAATATCTTTATTGTAATATATAGAGAGCCTCCTCCTGATGAGCCTCAGTGGAAACAACTTCTGGAAGACGTTTTAGAATTGCAAACGGATGTGTTTCACTGCATCGATAAAAGCACGTGTGCTGAAGTAAGTGATGTTTTGATTTTACTGTACATTCTGCAGGTTTTCTATAACCATTATAAAATTCGTGAATTTTATTAATAGATCTTTGTTGAAAGCCTGCTATGCTCGGGAAAGAAAGAAAATATTTTACTGGCTAGTGGACTATTTAAATGTGACATTAAATCAAACATTAACCAAAGCATCAAAACCAGCAATTTGGCTTTGTCATTGCCTAAGGAGTATCTTATCTCATCTGAAAAAGCTAGTCTTTTGGTGATAGAAGCGGCAAAGGAGTATTTCAATTCGTCGTCCAATTTAAAGGATTCGGCCATGGAGCTAGCCAAGTTTGTAATTTTCCCCCTTTTTACAATTATTGCTAAATGGAGAAATGCATTAATTACAGAAAATAATTATTCCATTTTCAGGCAGTGTTTGAAGTTAGTGGATACCCCCAATGAGTCGGTACTCGCTGAATTGGATTTAATTGATGCACTGCCAATTTTAAATTTCTTTGAAGTAAATATTTTGCCATTGCAAGGTATGTTGAAAGTTAACCAACTTTAAACGCATTTTATCTTGATCCGTTTATTGCTTTTATTGGATCCGTAAAACAGCTGCTAGCAAATTTTTGTATTTAAAGCTGTTCGTAGTTACAACTGTTACTTTGACTGCGATAGGCTTGTGTTAATTTATCTTAATGTAATTTAATCTAATTTATTCTTCAGCTGATTTTTCATTTCTTTTTTCTTGCTATCCCCAAGTGAGAATGTGTCCAAATCGACTGGAAATAATTGAACAAATTTTCAAATCAAAGCCAGACGCCTATAAAGAATCACAGAAGCTGATGACATTAGGTCACTTTCTTAGAGTAGGACAAGATGTGAGAGAATGGGAAGAACAGATTTACATTCGTATCGCTTCAGCAGCTCTTCAGGTGTGTCATTTTCGAATGTGGAAATGTGATAGAATTATGAAATCAAAATGGAAATATTTATGCTGATTTTTATAAAGCTGTAATTATTTATTAATGGAAACGTTATTTCAAATCTTGTATAGGCCCGGGATTTTAATGCAGCTTACAATGCATGTGAAAGCCTTATTTCTCACAAATATTCAAAAGGATGGGAAGTCTGTTTTGCACTAGGCAAATGTGAACTATTCGACGACATTAAAGCTAGGTAATTAAACAATTTCAATTATCTTGCTAAAGCTGGGCAACACAGCATGATTCAAATTATCTAAATGGTGTTGACTTTTAATCAATGGCAGTTTGGGATGACTTCATGAAATGGTTTAAAGAAGCTATGGATGTTGACAAAATTGGATTTTCTGTAAAATCTGTATAAATGCATGGAATTTTTTGTTAAAAAAATATGAAATATAGAATGGTTTATTATATAAATTTTAATGTTGCTAATATTTTTTTAAAATACATTCTCTTATAATGAGAGATTTATCTTAGCTAAATGTGTACATGTTCAAAGCTTAAAGTTTTTAACTGTATTTCTAAAAATTAAATTCTTTGATCATGAAATCATGTAATTATTGCATATTCCTAGACTTTTTCTTTCCTATTAACTGCTAATAACATGATATTGTCATTGGAGAAAACTGATAGAATCCATTTTTTTTGTTAATTTAAGGCAGCGACTTATAGCCTTTTCGGAAATGTATTGCTCAGGAGACACGATCGAAGAAATGCTCGAAATAATGCGAAGTCTCGAAAGCCGTTTACTACAACAGAGATTGGAGACGTTAATTGATATTTCTGAAGTGAGTTCTTCCAGTATCTCTGTGGTCTGTGCTGTTTTGTATATGGCCTATGATAAATATATATATTTTTTAATTTGGAGGTTCAAGAGTCTGTTGTTCACACAAAAGACACTGAGTTGGTCAATCAAGATAGTGGTCTGAATAAGAAGACGACATTCACGTCTCATCTGCACCAGTTTACAACTGAAGCAACTAAGCAAGTGTTATCTAGTGTTGGAAATGCTGACTTTTGGAAACAATCAATGAGGTATTCTTTTTATTTTATTTGTATTATTAGCTAATTTAAGAAAAAAGATTGGCCTACTTAAAGTAACTTGTTTTTCACATTAAATTTGTAGTTGGGTAACACCACTCTGGCAGTCGAAAAGTCAATTGGATTCTGACAGCTTTTTTGGCGACAATAGCAAATTTGAAAAATTGTCCATTCCTGAATTTTATGCTTCGTTGATCCCTAATACCCTGGCTAGCCCGTTGATGCCCAGATTCGATAGTTATGCCACTCCAGAAGTCAGCAATGCATCATTGTCAATTGGTTTAATCCTCCTACAAATTGGGTTGTTAAATAAGGAGCAAGACAGGAGACATTATCTGCGAGGTACAATAAAAACATTCTTTTGTAATTTCTAAAGCTGAATTGACAGCTTTGATGTCACTAATGCCGATGTGTTTTTGTGATTGGCCGTACTTCTAAAGTTATTTATTTTTTTTAGTTTTACAACAAGTTTCGATAAATTTATTACCTTTTGATTCCATGCTTGGATTGGCTCACTTGTTAGCATTGGAAAATCCTCAGTTAATCGATGCTTGCATCAAACAGCTTCCAAATAGTGATGCTTGCTTGCACTTGACAATTTACTGTTTTGCACTACACATTTGCCAATTGGCGGAGCTTGTCAAACCGGAAGCCTTATTTACGAGTGATTCAACCGTCATCATTAAAAGTGCAATCCGCTACGCCCAAACGAGAACCACAACGAAGAGCCACAAAACCCTTGGGAAATACTGCGAATTGCTGCAAGTGTACGAGAAAAGAAGAGCTGACTTTGCCCAAGGAAGACTTCTAGCGAGTCTTGGAAGAGGTGTGGATGTGGCCCGCTTTAGCCATGATGACCAATACAAACAAGAAACTGTTCTTGGATTAGTTATGTAAGTAGTTTAAAAAAGTTAATGTTCTATCGAACACTTGAATTTTTAAGCTGTAGTCGATATTCTGATACAAAAAATAATTTATAACGTAGTGAACCTTGGTTAATTTTAGCTTAGTTGTCACTTTTTTAAGCTGCATTAATTTCGATTGAATTTTATTGATATATCATTCTAGGACCACTGAAGAAAAGGTTTACAGTACTGCTATTGCGCTAGCTCGCAAATACAACGTTCCACTTTGGGATGTGTACATATCTCATTTGGAGTACTTATTTGCGGACGAGGAAATCAGGGTATCGAACATAGAACGTAGGGTCGCTGAATTGGGATTGCTTCCAGCTCTCATGAATAATTTGCCGAAGTTTAAGGATCGAATGACGAATGCAATATATGCGACGATTTCTGGGCGTGACCATACTCGTCTTTTGTACTATTTTTCTCTGTTAAGTCAATGTTATCCAAAGGACAAGGAATATCAAAGCCACATAACAGTTCTCAGGAAATTGAAAGCTCTCTCGCAAGGTGATTTCAGCAAATATTAAAAAATCCTTGGTGCATTTTTTAGGGAATTTTACATGTATTTTTCATTGCAAGTGAACTTTTAACCACATTGTTTATGCTAATTATTCTTACAGACCTTGATTATAAAGCTATTGTCAGTGGAAAACATGACGTTTTGGAATTAATCAAGCCGGTCCTCACCTCCAGCAACGTTAATCTTTTCGCAAAACTTTCATCGCAGCTCTCAAAATGTTGCAAGCAAATGTTAAGTGCTAGCATGGTGTACCGCGGTTGGATACTGAAGATGTTTTATGATAACGAGAAAAAAGAACTGACCCTAATAAGCCACCAAGAATGGATATCCCGTTACAACTCTTGCAAGGATTTATTCGACAAACTTCTTCCTGAAGATTTAGTGGCGTTTATCGAAGGCACGTTATTTGCTGAGATGGCCCTGGATGTTATGGCTGACAGCACGAGGAAAGAACTTCTTAATCGCACGTTGAAATATGTGAAAATAGAAATGAACAAGCACAAAGAGGAATCGAGCCAGAGGTAATATCTCGTATTTAGCGTTTCTCATGGGTCACGAAATGTTATTGAATGAAATATTTTCTATTATGCTTCAATATTGATTTTTATATTCCAGAATAAATTGGCAAAAGGCGTTTGACTACTTTGAGGCTGCTTTAAAGCATTTGGAGTGGATGCAAAGCGAGCATATAAATGATCTTCGAAAGCAAGATGACAAAGATTTAAGGCGATTTTTCCGTGCTCTTGATCTTTGCGTGTGTCATCCTGATAAAATCAAATCACTATTATTTGAATGTGTCATGGAAGGACATCCTGTGGAAATGCTACAACAATTAATCAGTGTTTGTCCTCCTGAGACAGCAATGACGCCTGGTGATGTCATCATTGAGACTGTTACCCTAATTAAGGAAATTTTGAGGTTGGCAAGTTTTATGATAACAACTCTTACCCATGGCTTTAAACGTAATGTCTGACAATGCAAAAAAAAATCCTTTTGCAGGCATAAACAAATGCAGCATAGCGAAATATTTATAAACAGAGATTGCATCAAAGCGTTACATTCAATCATTGATGTTGCCATCGCCCATCACAAACTAGGGTAATATTGCACGTTCCTTGTATCTTTAAATATACTTCAAAAATATAGTATGCATGCACAATTCAGAATTTAATTGTAGTGTGATTTTGAATAAGAATTTATTTTAAAGTAATTTAGTTTTCACCAATTCGTGGAATGTAATTTATTTTTATTCAACTTTACATGAATCTACACAGCTTTTGTAATTAGGTTTTTCAAATTATTTGTAGAGGAGATTTGGTGGATCTTGACGACATAGCAGCTGAGTTACACCCATTATGCACTGATAATTTGGTTGAGGTTTCTGTGAAGCTAAACATTTTTATACTGTTGGAAAAGGTTAAATATTTCTCACTTTTTTTATCATGCTCATTATTTGACATGTAAATATTGATACTATTTCTATTGGTATTGCAGATTTATCCAGAAGACAGCCAAGAGTTGGAAAGTCTTTTGTCTCTCAAAGCAAAAGCATTCATTGACTGTGGTTGGCCAGATTTGCAGGTGTATCTAGAATATTTCTAGTTAAATATTTCAGAATTTCAACAATGCTGGACACACCAGGGCTTATGGACGCTGAAATCATTTAATATAACTATCAAATAATTTTCAGGTTCAGGCAGAAGAGATGGAAAACGAAGAATCAAATGAAAAATTATTTGTAAAATTACTTGAGCAGAGCAACACATTTGAGCAGGCAGATATGCTCGTCAAATTGCTCTTATGTTGGCCAACATTACCATCAAAATATAATATGTAAGTTATTCGTTATGGGTATTTACAATTAATTGAAATAACTTACTTGTTTTTTTAAAAAAACCTCTCCTTTATTATTAGGGTTTATGAAGAAAATTCGTGGTGTAAAATCGTACACTTAATGCTAAAAATGCAGGATGAAAGGAGTTTAGAGTCTGTTATCAATGTGGTGAGACTTACAGAAGATAAATGCAAGCTAAGCCTAGAGGTATGATAATAACATCTCTTTTTTTACAACAAAACTTTTTTCCAAAATGAAAAACGATAATGCTCCCTTTTTACAGTGTTTGGAAATTGCTTTAATGGAAGTCATGAAAGTTGGAAGTTTGCAACATTCTTTGAAGTTTGCATTACTTACAACTCATAGCAAATTGCACGATGTAGTGCTTTCATCAGTAGCCACACATAAGGTAATGTATTATTGAAAGCTAAGGTTTCTGAGTGCAAGCATGTTTTTAACTGCACATTTCACATCTTCAGTAGTAAATCTGTCTTAGACTGTGGTCATTCAATTTTGTTTTCATTTATAATAACAGGAACAAGAAGTGATTCTAGATGATGAGGTTTGCAACTTGCTGATACTAAAAAAGTTGACTGCATGTACAGTGCCTACAGTATTATACAAAACACTGCTTGTATACATTCACAATCATCTACAATTTGAAGATATCAAGGAAATAGCCTCAACTTTAAATCAAAAAGGTTACTACTGTGAAGCAGCATCTTTGTTATCCACTGGTGCAAATGTACCAACTAGCTTAACAACGCTGGATTCAGCACTGGGGCTCTTGAAAAGATGGCTATAAGCAAGCTTGTCAATATTGACTTTTACAGAGAAATAAAAGGTCAGATTTGATGTGCATTGTTATGTTAATTTATGGGTGCTACTAGTGTTAATATGTAAAATTCCATAATTTAACTGTAGATTCCAGTAAGTAAACGGTTTTTGAGTTACATATATGTAAAATTTTGAAGATTAAAATGGTTTTTCAAATCAATATCATTGCAAAGTTCCTTAAACACTGAACATTACGGTGGGTTTTTCATAATCAATAGGTTTCGTACATGCTTGGAACTTCTTTCTCATATATGCACTCCCATTCCATTCATATTCTTAACTTGAGGCACTCAGTTAACATTGTCACATTATCGTGTTTTTATTATTTTATTCACGTTTTGTCTAGAAAAAGAACTTCCAGTTACACGACACTTGAACACAATGGGTAAAGTATATAAAATTAACAAAAGGCATTGTTCTGCTGAGTCTGTTTCTGTGATAAGCTTGCCATTGCATCGATTGCAGTGTGGAGGGCAGACACTTGATCATTCGTTTTACCGCTACTTAAAGCTAAGGAATCTATTGCTGAATGAAGGGAATGCAACTTGTGCATCAGCTGATGGTTATAGCCTATTTGTCCCTGAAATTTGCAAGCACAAGAAACGTCGTTACAGTAATGATAAACGGAATCTGGAAAAGATGTGGTAAGGCTGCATGCTGAGGGTGGCAGGTGTGTTAATGGAATTTTAATGTCTTGCACTAACCCACCTTGAGCATGACTAGCATCATTATGCATTAAAACCGACTGCTGAGAAGAATTTGTCACGCAACTGTTTGGATGTTGCTGGTGAGGTACAAGCATGTTATTTTGTTGGGGCTGATTATGCTGCTGATGTTGCTGAGCCTGAAGTCTCTCAAACTTCCTTTTTTTAGGTGAGGGCTTTTTACGTTTTTTTGGTAATTCAAGTTCACTTTCATCATAAGCAGAAAAATTTAGAGAACCATCAAATTTGGTGCCATTGTCCAGCCTCCCAATTCGACTAGGTCGGTTTGACGAGAAATACTGACTCGACATCACTGCCGTGCTGTCAGCTTTCTCCGCGTCTAAACTCAAAGTATTTTTGAATGTGTCTTTGTGCTTTTCTTTGTAATGTCGATGAAGATTGCCTTTCATGGTGAAGCCGCTGTTGCAAAGGGGACATTTGTAAGGTTTTTCGCTACGATGCAATGCCATGTGGCTTTTTAAGTTATGCGCTCTGGCCAAAGCCTTTCCACACACAGGGCATGTAAATGGTTTCGTTGCTGCGTGCATCACCATATGAGTTTTGAGCGTTTGGCGCTGGGAAAACCTCTTGCAGCAAATCTCGCACTCAAATTTTCGCTCTTTGGTGTGGGTTAACAAATGTCTTATTAGATTTCCTTTTAGCGTGAATGATTTGGAGCAGTGGTCGCACTTGTGAGCTCGCAAATTGCTATGCGTCAGGCAGTGCGATTTTAGGTGATGCACTTTCAGGAACTTCATGTTGCACACGGAGCATTCGAAACGTCGAACTTGAGTGTGGGAGAGCATGTGGTCCTTCATCTGGCTCGGGAAAAGAAACTTTCTTCCGCATAGGTTGCACTTCAAGTCACCGACAGGTTCTTCCTTGCCGAGCATGCCATCGCAGACGACCTGTTGTTTTTTGTGAAGTTGAAGATGGCTTTGTAGCTCACTCTGTTGGGCAAATCCCTTTTCACATGCCCTACAATAATACGGTTGCTTATTTTCATGTGTCAAAACATGTCTCTTTAGGTGGATCATTTGGGAAAAGGTGTGCTGACATATGGAGCAAACGTACGGTCGCTTTCCCCCGTGGCTCATCATGTGAAATCGCAGACGTGTCGCTTGATTGAAGCTTTTGTTGCAGACAGAGCAAGCGAATGGCTTAGCTCCATAATGGCCCAGCAAGTGAGTGATGAGACTGTTTTTTGTCGCATAATACTTTGGACACACGTTGCACTGCCAACGTGGATTCCCGTTGCGTTTAATGCAAAACGATTCTTCGTCGACCACCAAATTAATGTCGTTTCTGTCCAAATGCAACGGTTGACTGCCATTCACTTTGTTTACAACTGCCAAAAGCTGCAACATATTATCGGCAACTTTGTCGTCCCTGGGAAAATCGCACCCCAGTCTTCCATCATTCAAGGAAATATCAATGTGGTTGCCGGCGAACTTCGCTGGTTCCTGACCAGAACTGGTTGCGATTGAGTTTGAGATTTGCTGTGAAAGAGTTGGGTTTTCCATTGCCTCAAACATGGTTCTGAAAGAAAATGCCAGTGCAAGTTATAGGCTATACCAGTATGCATTATTGGTCTAATAAAGCTGTAATAATATTTCAACTTAGCAACCCAACCACATAATTTACTTCCATTCAAGGAGAGCTAGGAGGGGGATAAATTTGCTCCCCAAAATGGAAATCCTTGACCCGCCGCTGTTTCAATCCACATTAAAAACATCCGATAATTAACTTACCTAATTGTCAACTATTTTAAACTGATTAATTACACTTGTCCTGAGGAAAAGATGTGGAAGACTACAAATCTAGGGTGATCTGAAACATGAAGATGCATGCAAACCATACAGACCATCAGCAAACCGGCTAAGAGCTGAAAATTAACATTTCGATTATATAATAAAAATATACCTACGAAGATTTTGTTTCATGCGCCAGGGAGCCATTCACGTATCATTTTAGGATCATCATTTACTAACCTGGGAACTGGCAATGCCCTTCATTGTCTCAAAACTTCAATATCAAAGCAGTAGAAACCAACAGAATACGCCATCTTGGACTTCTTCACACACGAAAAAAGTCAATTGTGAGCTGGTGTAAATTTTATTAAGCCCTAACTTATTCGCGATGTACGATTTGTATATCATAAACACAAGTAAAACTAGACGTATTTAGCAATGTTAGTCAAATTTGAATAATTTGGACAGTTAATTTGCATTATAATAAAGGAACTATTTACCGGATATCGTATGTATACAATTCCGGCGTTGTATTTTTTTTCGACGTCTCACCGGTGTTGTGTTCATCCGTGCGTTGACCTCTGTTCTTCTGTCGTGATTCTCAATGGCATTGTGATTTTTAGGCATATTTTTGCTGTTAATCGAAATGTCTTACCAGTATGTTACGGTTTTTCGGTTTTAATAGTTATACGCGCAGTAGCAACACCGTGGCTGGGATTTGACAGAAAATTCGTTCCTTCGAGAAGTTGAAGCATCATCGCCAACAACGGTGATGGTTTGTTCTTGAAGACCTCTAGGTGAGTGTTCAGTCTTTTTACATTGGTTGGAAGGCACCTGCCCTCAATAGGACTTAATGTACTGTAGCAACATTGTTCTATTCAGTAACTGCTTGTACGGCATAATAACTTGAGAGATCATATCGACATTATAAAGCAAGTTGATTTTTATTTAAATTCTTGCGTTTGCTACAGAGTGGAACCAAAAGTAATGAACCTAACGGTATACTGCAGGCCCCACTGCAAATCCCGGTTTGGTCAAGATGGTGTGCCTGTGAATTCTATTGCAAATTTGTGCACCAACAGAAATGAAGTGTCATCAGGTGTACTGGTCTCATATATCCTTTGAGTCCTGGCCCTCACAACTGAACTCCTGGTAGACCAGGATGTGACATCTCAATAAGCACATACCGTACCTGTAATGTAGCCACTCAGCAATTAAGGTGCAGTAAGGCCGTTTCAAGCAGATGTGCAATATTTAGGCTACTGGACATAAAGTTTGCCTAATGGAATAACATTCCATTAGGCATATGCCCTGATGGAATATTGCACTGATTAAGTGCTAGGACGAAGGTGCACGTATCTATACTTTACTAGCAGTTCTATTAATCGGTAAATTCGTTTTATTGTGTATTGGAAGTAATTCATTGAAATACGTTCAAATAACTCATAAATTCGATTGTCTTCGCTGTCCTTGCAAGACAGTCACGATGTAGGCCTATAGATACAAATTCTAACACGTTCGTTGTTATGCCCCTTATTGCTATTCTTCTGCCATGCTAGGAACTATTTGACTGTTGAGAAGTTTCATTCTTTATTAGCAGCAGTGTGGCTCAGCGTTACCAGACATGTCCAAAACAAACTAGAACATGCATGTATATTGTTCATGTTGCGTCAAACGGAACAAATTGACACTGTAGGCCTACAAAATCTTATTTGAAAGTCGCACATTAGGGAGATTGACGTCGGCATATATGTCTTGTCAACAAATACAGTAGCATGCCCTCCTTTTGAATCTTTTAAATCTGCGTTTTTTGTCACGTGATTTGCAATATGATAATCTGATAAAGATGGTTGGCCTATAACCATTTTACTAAAGTTCATTTTTAACAGTTAAAAGTATGGATTTGTGTATTACAAAGCTGAGAGCAGCATCGTGTTCTCGTTTCTCCTGTTGATGTTTCCTAAACTATCCAATTGGTCAAAGCGATTTAAGTACAAATGGCATGCTCTTATGTTAAGTGCTGGGGAATTAGACAGCGTATTATGATAGGCATATTTGTTTTAAGCGAGATTCTTCATTCATATCTCTGAAACTTAATTTTGTAACGTTGCAGGTTAATCTTGAGCGTACTGTCAATAAAGATCACATCACTAGCTTCACTTTTACAGCAATGGCAAGAGCAAGAGAATTTGATTTTTGAACATTTGTTACATTTAAATAGGTCTACTTTTTATCCAATGCACTTTTAATTTACGTTTGCTGTTTAGCAATACATGTGTGCTAATCTAAAATAAACAACCATAAAAGTAGCATTCGTACTGCTTTATTTATTTATTTTTTGTACTGTTCATTTTAATGTTTTGGGAGTCCTGTTTTTGGCGATACATTATACTAATGGATTTCTGGTACACAATTTTTTGGGTTTGATAAAAAAAAGTTTAGCAAACATAGGCTATGCCTATTTACTATGGTTTCGCTATTTGCTCTACATGCATTTTGAAGTTGATAAAACTGCTGAAATATCGAATTGTTAACATTAAATTTAGCGCTAGAATAATGAGCCTGATAATCATAACTCCATGCCCATACTCCTTATTAATTAGGAAATATCACAGGCTATTTGATTTATTGATATTAAGCTGTTTCTAGGATAATTAATCACACGCAGTGCACGGATTTCTCTTTTGAAGGTAGATTATGCAACTATTTGTAGGCCGCGAAGTTTAAAAGGAAACATGTTTGCACGTTTTTTAATGATCCATTAGATGGCTGAAAGCCATGGACATAATGGCATCCTTTCTTACGATAAACATTGCGGCTTAGTTGGGGTTATTGATTCTGTTCAAGGTCAGAGACTTAAGTACGTTGGTCGATTCACTTGTAGCTGGACGCTGACAGAGTTGCGTACACAGAATGACTAATAAATGGTTCCTTTCGAAAGCCGGTCATTCAGCATAAGGTGTGAGCAATGGCCATGTTCATTTGCAGCTTTTTAATAGCCATTAGTGATTATTTGACATGATTTTTGGCACTGTAGGCATCCCAATGTCGGAAGAGTAGATGCTTTCTGTCGAACTAGGCCATCGATCATTTGTAGACCACATACACTGTACATGTATGCGTTAAGTCTAGCGGCAGAGCCTTCTATTTATGTATACATGTAGAGGGAATTGCTTTTGCTGAACTCCTAGCAAGCCATTCATCTTGCCGGAATAGACTAAAAGCGAAATCAAATTTAGCGGATAAACTCGAGAATGTTAGGTAAATGATACATGTACTCGGAATTAACCTTGAAGTTCTAAAATTATATTCCAAAACTTGAGGGAAAATATGAAAAGGGCACGTCAATATTTTCAGCATTTGCATACGCCCTTATTCTCCCTGCAGCTGCAATTCTCAAGAGATGTAGAAAATGTAGGCCTACCGCTAACACAAGAGAGCCATGTACGAGCTAAATTAAAATAGAGATTCTTGACATCTCGCAGACCGCCACCTTCAGGAGTATAACTGGCCTTGGGCGTGGTTAACACGGTTATACAAGCCCATATACTCCACAAAAATACGAGTATAAATTGTCAAAGACAATGTGACTTTTCCCGGGTTTCTATGGCCGTTGTTTGTAGAACATTCAATGTGCAGTATTTAAATAACATTCTTATTGCGCTAAGCATCAGCTGGCAATAGAAATTCCAGAATAAACTGTGCATTTTAAGGTGCCCATCTTGGTGTTTTACTGCCTCTTGAAAGGCATTAGCCACTCAGGAATTCTTGAACTTTGCGGCACGCATTGGTGCCATTACTTATTCTTGTGAAATTTCCCGTCAGAAACGTGAAGCTCAACGTCAGAATTTACCGAGGAGGGTCGACTGTGTGTCATCAAAAATAAACAGTCATTCGTTAGTGTCAGGACGGCACCTTTATTGGTTGTCTCAAGACGTCGTGTTTGTGTACAGACGAACAGGACGAACATTCCCTTTTTCGACCATGTGTATTAGGCCCCACCGTTTGTCTCCGGCTTTTAATAGTTGCATATCCCCCAATAATGCATGTCTATACCGGTAATGTTGGGGTTGACTTAGGAGTTTTGCAGATGTCGTGCCATCACGTTTGCGTTATTGCATTCTCAAGCATGCCGTTGCCTGTGCGACAGACCAACGCGTGCCAATTTTGTCCAAAATTTAAGTTTTATTTTTTGGCTTGTATTTGGCTGTCTACTTTTCGGTTGATGGATAATCTCTGTCTTGGAGGCGTGTGAAACTATGTGTTGAAACTAATAAGCATCTCCGTTGTTTCATTCGACTGATAGTTCAAAAGTCATCCAGGTACATGGAATTGAGTTGTTGAGATTCCAAAAGCACAATAACGGCTGGGAATGTACGCAATGCTAGCTTTATTGCTGAAATTGGGCGCTGTTATCTTAGGTTAAGAGAGTTGCTGATGTTTTTGGACAAATGAAAATTTGTAAATGATTTACGATTGAAGGGCTGCTTGTTGCTTGCCATTCCAGAATGGCACGAAGACCTGCTGACCTTTCTTTTCTATGTTGGCACTCACAAATGCGTAATACGTGCATAGTTTTTTTTTGTACAAATACTCTGTTATAAATGCTCTTTAGTACGGTACGTGTATGCAAATTTATTAGCGTAAAATTTGGGCTGACAAGTCTGCTTGCATGCTTGACTCAATTTATGTGCTCTTCAGGTACGCATCGTGCATATATGTTAAATTCTGATTCAACAAAGTAAGCATCCATGAATTAGTAGTTGTATCTAACAATATATATATTTTAAATTACATTTTACATAGCTTTCACTTTTCTAAGGAGCATTAGAAAGCAAAAGATTGCATGTACAGATGCAAAATGTAATCTGACAGACATTAAACATTAACCGTATAGACTATAGGACACAATAGGACTTTCATGTAAATAATTTTATATATTAAGCCAATAGTATCAACTATTTGTCAAACGTGCTATACAGTGTACTTAGCAAATGTTTATCTACATGCCTTTAGTGGATTTATTTAAGCATAAGTATGTCTAAAGAGCTCGAAGCTAGTTTCGTTTGCAGTTGTCATTGGTGCTTTAAGAAATGTTTTACTCTTGTGCTTATGCTGCATGACTGTAGATAAATGTTTTCAAAAGCAATAGTATCTTTAGCACGGCTTGACAGTCTTCTGTGACACTGATTAACGCATTAGAAAAATCGGTCTTTTGTTTCACAAACAAATTAGAACACATGAATTTGCCACACGTCCATTCAACTTTCCGCTGTGCGGGTGGGACAGAAAAATGAGGCTTTGTTAGAAGAACTGTTAGTTACTTTAAAATCATCTTTGCTTTTAACGTGAACAACAATATCCTGAATTCAAAGCTGCTCAAAAAATTGAATTTTCAGTCAGTTTAAATAAACTGCCGTCGAGCAAGACCATTAGTTTGAATACTGTTCAACAGTTGTTTAAATTAAAAGTGACACTTTCGCTTCGCTTTGTCAAACTGAATAAAAATAGAAAACTCGCCCAAGCATAAACCCAATCTTATAACAAACGTAAACGCGTAATTAAACAGCTCTTTCGGCATAAAAAAATATTTTTAAGTCCATAAAGGAAAACAAGGCTTGAAGCTAGATGTAACGTATCACATTTATAAACTTGTGCCCAAACATCGCGTTGCAAATCGGCTTAAAGTATTTTCACTGAGATTCAAAATATTTTGATCCTCCATGTCCATACAGAACTTTCGTTATTTCATATCAATGTGCCTCCAACAAATGTCCATGTCTTAAAAATATGTACATGTAGGTGGATTACTTCAAAAGCTGAAGAGCATAGGCACTGTGCATGCACTCATTTATTCACTTTGGGGTACGTGTAACTTTATAGGCACTGTTGCCTTGAGTTTATGCAAGTATTGATATGATCATGTGGTGCATGCAGGGCTAACAGGCATTATACCAGTAGTGAAATATGGACAATCAGTTAAAATCCCGTGGTTGTGAGAATGCACTTAAATTTATAGCTGAACTGTTTTGACACATTCAATTTCGACCACCCCTAAAATAGAGAAAATACCAGTACGTGATAATACCGCGATAAATGTGTTTCAGGTCAGAGAAACAAACTTACTTTCTATCAATTATGCCTTGGCGAGGGTATTTGGTGTGACCTGTTACTCTTCTTTGGAGGGTGTTTCGTGCTTGCTTTCTTCAACACCCGTAGAATATGGGCCAACTATGGACTGGCACTGAGTGTTCAGTTATTGTTTAACGAGCATTGCGCCTATTTAGTCGTCCATTGTGCATTTTTGTTGATTATAACTGAAGTTGCGAAGGAATACAAATCGTGCTTGGAATTTCAACGTATCTGTGCATGTGTGTCCGCTAATATGTTGACATACGAGGGTTTCTCCAGAAAAGGTCTAGGCGTGTATTTCAAATGGAAGTAATAAATATTTTCCACGAAAACTTGTCTTTTTCACCCCGGTGGTTGAAGCTAGAGGGGGGCCAAATTTTTGCGAAGCTCTGCGAAATGCAGTTCAGCGCTATTTGTTCAGCTGAACTTCGCATTCATAAATTTGAGTCCTCCTGCACCCGACTCATAATTTGTATTTCCTCGTCCGTTTACAAGCCATTGAGTATATGTACGCTAACTGCTGTCTCATTGCGGTGGATGCAAATCACTTGCTGCAGACATTTTCCACAGACTGCATTATTATTCTCCATTTTGTTCTTATGTTTATTTCATCGGGCCACGCTGTAGGTTTTCCGTAAATGCGGAGATCATTTTGGCTGCTTTCATAAGGTCGTACAACAGCGATACAAATCAGCCCTTGCCTCATTGTAGTATTTGGGAAATTAATATTTAAGCTTGATGCACACTTTTTGTTGTCGTTAATTTGAGTTGTTATTAAAGTGATTGAAATCCTGTTCTCATGCGGAGAGCCTGTGTTTTTATCGTGGGATGATGGGCATACTGTTATCACGAGCTCGTTATTCCCAGCATTCTCCTTCTGAGATTCAAATAAGGATAAAGGTAATGGCGGAGTTGCTTATTGTGGAAAATAATCGCAAAACAAATAGAAGCCGTATAAGTGCGGTATAAAGCAACTCCCATCCCAAATGGGCTCGTTGCGAAGCCTTATATAGCATTATCCACCAACTGCTATTTGCACGTCCGGCAAACGACATTGTTGGATAAACAAACATGGACAAAGTCAGGCCAAAAGCAAACGTTAGCAAGCAAGAAGCCGTTCTTTGCCCTGGGATGCGTCATTATTGGGGGAGTATTTGCGCAAATATAATAATAATGGGCTTCAGGATTTCATTTGTGTAATTACATGTATTGGAGACATTGAATTGTGAACGGAAACGTAAACATGTTGTCCATGGGGTTGGTGTTTGGTTTCTGTTTGGCACGTGTACACAAAGAAGCCATCTAGTCCATTCCTGCAAATAAGCTTATGCCAGTTGGGGTTGTATTGTGATGTTTATTTCAGTAGTCTTTAATGTTTTACAAGCCCATTCCCAGTTGTGGGCGTTTTAAAGCTTCTGTAGACGATCTTATCACTAACTGGCCTCGAACGTCGTATGCTAATGAACAGCAAACTTTAGGAGATACATGTATAATGCTAAAATGCCGAAAATCAGTTTCAGTAAATTGTTTTAGTAGGCCTACTGCAGTTTACCATCTTCATCCTCAGGACTACACCACAGCAGTTGATCTAAAATATGGATTGTACCAAGTATCCTATGTGTCCAACTTTTTATCATTCCATCGTGAACATAAATTGCATGGAGTATTTTTGTAGGATTGGAACAGCTGGGAATGTTAACGGACATTGAAAGAGTTACTTCTTCGATTCAAGATTATTTTTCCTACTGTAAATACAGCTGCCTGCTGCTATTTTATCCTTTTTAACGATTGGATTGCCATTTCGGTTACAGTTAAAAGTATTTCCTGGCATCACTTACTATGCGCAAGCTGACGTTCCCTTACTCCCAGAGTTGCTAAATTGCGAGTAAAAGATCATCAAAATGCCTGATGGTTTTTATAATCTACGTAATCTTGTTAAAAGTTGCATCCGCTGTTAGAACATATGTTGCATGAATCATGTGAATCAGTCTAACGTTTTCGTTTTAATTTCGGACCCTGAAATCTTATCGATATTGAACTGTTTTCTGCGAATCGCCTTCCTAAAATTAATGCTTATGACAAGCCAAAAAACCATTATACTGATGTATACGTCGCATCGAGTACGGTAACACCTGAACTGGTCTTTTCCCTGTTCAAAATGACAAGCCCAAAAAGAAAAGGTTTTAAAAAGCTTAATTTTAGTTTTGAGAACTGTCACTATGAGTACAATGTAGCGCTATAGACGTAGATGAACTACGATCGGAGCATTTTATGTGGTAAAGCCGCTCTATAAATTCTCACGTAAACATAAACGTTTATAGCTACACCCACCAAAAGAGACCCATATTAGTATGGGGCATAATGGGGAAACACTGGTCTAGAGGTTTTTACTGAAATTATGTATGCATTTAAAATAAATTGGTACGAAAACTTTCAAAATCAATGAACTTTTCAATTGATTTATATCACTGCAACTAAAGTTGAATGATATGCTCGTACATGATCAACAATGGAATATTGTTACATCTGTTTTCTTCATTTTTTTTTAAACAAAGCTTCATCGTCTCTGTTTGCAAGCCAGTGCAGTACCCCTTTCCCCACAGATCTTTGATAAAAATTGTGATGTTTAACTGACCTGTGGTACCCTTCGCTATTATTGATGTACTTGATGATTTTGTTTACAGATGCTTGCCGAGTTTGGTGTGATTTTATCTCTTACTCGCTGTATGAGGTAAGTTACAGCAGTATCTTGCGACAATCTCTAGCAATTGAGCCCTAACATACATACCTTAAAAATTCAGAAGAAACGTGTCAACATTTCACCAATAAAACATGCTTTGTCAGTCTGATATGAAATCTTTATGTTTATGATAGTAATCTAAGAGCATTCCTTTTTTTTTTTGGCAAGGTATACGCTTGCATGTTGGATTGATCAATGCAAAAAAAAAGTACGAACACATTGAAAGCTGGGGTGGCAGATATTCAGTAAGATAGGTTTATCCATTCAAATCATCTCAGGCATAGCTTTTCTTTTTCGATAGCTCTCCTTTATCTCCTTTTTCTACTTCGCTATTCCAGCCTTACATGTATATCAGCTTTGATAATTGTTCTGTTCATAATTATCTCGGGGTAGTATCCTTCACTTAATTTCTAAAAGCCCGATTGGGTCGATATTTTGCTTTTGATAAATCCTGTTTTAGTTTTTTTTTCTCCTTTCACTTTGCATCACCCAAACGTGCAAAATCTGTACGGAGATCCTTTTAAGGTTTAAAGTAGTTTACGCTATTTTTAAAGCCCGGAGCAGGGAATGAAATTGATGAACCTTAAATTTAATGCATGATGCTCAAAGAAAAGAGTTCAACATTGACTGGGGATATAGAGGAATGAGGCAGGAAAAAAAACTACAATGAATAAAATAAAATTGTGTGGAAAAAGTGAACGATGCCTGGTGTTATTAATTATGGATAAATTGTTCTGGGTTTATTCACTAATAATGTGCTTATTTTCAGGGCGGTAACAAAAATGTAGCTATCTCATATGTTCGCCCACTCTACACGCAGTCTTTGCGCATTTTGAGCAATCTTTGGTGCTGCCACCTACTAGAGTGGATATGCATTTATAATAGCGAGACATAGCACTTCTAATGCACCATCCGTTTTTGAAGCCACTTCCATTTCATTCGTTTTAATATTAAAGCTTGTTTTAATATCCCGTTAATATTTTCCCTTCATCGTAACCATCGCCAGTTGACATGAAAAAGATGTAAGACTTGTCATTATATGAGCCATATCTTTCTGTGGAATGAAACTTTAGTGGTTTGGAAAGAAATGCAGTTCTCTTGTGCGTCAGTTCAATATATGGTGGAAAGGGGTGGCAGAACGTTTTTCCCATAGAAATACTTATGACAAAAGATGTCTGGATCTCCCTCGTTCGTACTCTGCCCCTTTCAGTTTTTTTAAACGGATGACATATACCTAACCCTCCAAGGAAAACTGCCAAGATGTCGCAAAGAGATATGACAACATGAAATGTTTTGATATTTCCAAGCCAAAGCTCTTGCTGATTTCACTTTTCAGCCAGGATGGGGAATGCACGTGGGAATTACGTTGGAACCTGTCCATAACATATTTGTCACAAAAGGCGTTAAATGAAATTACGGGGTCCAGGATTCTTGCAAAACTTCAACAAATGTCAAGACTAACCTTAACGTCATCCTACTTCTTTACAGGCTGTCTGTGTAAATATAGCAAGATTACGCTAGAGGTGTTTAGATACGAACAGGCTCGCGCGATAAATTTAGGTTTGCGAAAATACTAAGGACTATTCCTTGCGTGTACGTACTTATATGTCAATCGTTGTTCTAATAACTTCTTGTGCTCATGCACATTTGTGGGGAATTTTGGATTGATCCACTAACCAGTTTATAATAAGTAATATGTATCGAACTTAATTTAGACTTGTTATGTGCATCTTTGTATCTGAAATCTAATCACTTTCACTTTTATAAAATTTTGTCTGATGAAATATGATAGTTGTTGGCATAAAATTCCGTTATGCAGCAGGAATTTTTCTCTCCTCCCTATCTTTGGCATGCACTGTAGCTCAATTTAGAACAAAAAAGATGGCATTTCAACATCCTGTCATATGTTTTGAATTTTGAAATGAATAAACGAAGTCCTCACAAATATCTAGATACGGTTATCTTGAATACATCTTTCTCCCTCAATTGTGTATTATTTCACTGCTTTATATATGCATTTTCATAAAAAAAAAAGGCAACTGATGCGTTGTTTGTTTCAATGTAGATTCTTGATAATTAAATAAATCTGGCATATTTTAAGCAATTTTTTAACCGAGAAAAAGGCGGAGAAAAAACAATTATGTTAAATCATGTATTTTTTGTACTGAGTGATAATCAAAAGATAACGACAATCCTTCGAATAGAAATCCATGCTAAGATTTTCTCCAATTAAGTTTGGTTCTTCATAAAGTCATATAACCTCAGCCATTTACAGTGACATCTTTTCTTAGCCAGTGTGCAATGAATGAACAGGTATATCGTTCAATTCGTGTAGAAATGGTGCCTTGATCTGTTTTCTTTGCTTTAACAACCTTGTTTCAAAATAGTGCTAGAAGATGGCGTGGGGTGCATTAATCCATACTTGCTCACTACCTTTGCCACTGAAGTTGAACATTGCCATCAGCAGCCAAAAACGCTGCTTGATACACTATATACCACTGCATGTATTCCATTTTTACATAATCGCTATGTGAAGACAAAATCATCTGTAAATGTTCACTTAATTTTTGTACTAAACACAATTTTTATGTACCACGGATGTTGCTAAACATTGTATGTTTTGATAAAAATAATATTATTAGGCTTTGCTGTCAAATATCGTTAAACACCCTGTCGGTTAAATTTAAATTTTAAACTATTGGTACAGTGTACATTACTCTCTTAAAATATGAAAAATCATCTAATTCTAAACCTTAAAATTTAAGCATGAAATGGATATTTTCACATTTGCAAAAGTTTGTTTATAGTGGCAAATTTGGAATAATTTCACATTATGCTATCATCTAGCAAAGATAGTGCGTATAATGAGGGGTTTTCTCCATTTCCATTGAAGAAGAAACGTCTGCTGTGTCAGCTTATGTAGGCCTACTGACGTTAAAAATCACTCCCATTTATCGCTGCAACATCGGCCTATTCATCTGGCTGGCATCGCATCTCATTAATCGTTGTTTTCCTTAATATATGAAGGGCTTTTTGAGCCTTTTGTTTAATGCATGACGAAAAGCGTTTCCATATCATTCTTTACCACGTCGGTTATTTTTTTACTTTATCAGTTTTTTTACGGTCTGAAATATTGCAGTCAGATGCATCTTCCATCCCAAGTGTCTATTCTTGTCATACATTATAAATATGTTCGTGTATCCATCCATATTCAGATTGTTGTAGAGTATATATGCATAATTCGAAATTATCCGAAGAGCAAGTTTTTATAGCTTGGTGAAGTGTGAAATTTGGATTAAAAAAGCAGAAATTGATTACAGTGCTTGTGTCATGCCCACCATTTAAGAACATTCTGTCATTTTTTCTTGATGATTTTCTCGAAATAAAATGCTTTTTGCTAATCAGTAGGCATAATTACAGTTTAACTTTCTCGACGCTTCTATTTTCAATTAAAACGTATTCGTATATAACGTTAAATTGAAAAAAAAATGATTCAACCATTGTAGATTGTTGAACAGCGCTTGATGATATGCAGGTGGCGCATGAATCTGATGGATTTAAATATTTAGAATTTAAGACAATAATTGTAAAATACTACCTAATAATATTTTTATTTAAAATTACTCAAATCATAGTGGAAAGTTGTGTGTTTGGATACCAACATCAGACTCTTTGTAAGTTTATTCGTAAACGTTTGGGGTTAACGTTGAAAGCCTTTTAAATGTTGCCGTTAACTTTTCGCTGTTAAAACATTGATGAGCGGTAAAAGCTCAGGATTTAAAAACTGATGATTTTTAAAGTAAACGATATGATGAAACTTAAGCAGAATTTGCTGTCGGAATTATTTTTAGTAGGCCTACGTTAGTGCCCTTTTCCTGGCATTCAAGCATTTTTTTTTCGTTAAAATGTTCAATTTCCTATCATAGAGTTGAGACTTTAACCATCTATCGCATTTAACGATTCTCCAGGGGACTTGTGTTGTATGGGCATTTTGATGATGTTGTTTATTCCGAGGACTGGCACGGTTTGTCCCGGATTGTAGCTCGCCTTATTTCAGTCATTCTAGCGTGTCTATGAGCCCGTTGCTAACAAGTTGTTGGGGGATTTGTAAGTCTTTAATCGTCTTTAGGGAAAGGTTCTTAGAGCATATAATAAGGAGCAAAGAGTTGTTCGCCAATTAACCTCACACCAAATTCGCCTAACTTTCAACTGACGTTAACGATCTGCTTTCACAACCATTAGGAGCTATAACCATGTTGAACGTATTGAAAATCATTTATTTCTGTCGCCTGCATTCACGCCCTGTTCCACTCCCCACCTCCGCTTTGGTGATAGCGCCATGGTGCTCTCCAGAGGTGAAATAGAAGGCAGAATGATGTGAGAAGATAGGAAAAAAGACTGAGGGGGAAAAGGTCGAAGAAGCATACCAACACTCAGCCAATTAATGGACGAAGAGGGGATTGAAAGCTACGAAATCCCATTATCCGTCATGTTATAATGCAATTAGAAATCCACATTCTGCGCAGAAATTATTGCCACGGAGGGAAGAATCGTGGCAGAATTACCCATCCCCCTTGACTTCTCCACATTACCGTGCTCGAATTTATTTTTTATGCCAAATCTCGTAAAAATGCATCGCTCTCAACTTGGAAGTATCCTTCCAAGGAAATCAATCAAGTTTTTTCAATTTGGGGGTTTGCACAATCTTCATGTCGCTGCATTGGATATTTATTCTCACAGTGGAATTGCGTAGTTTTTTATTTGAATTTACATGTGTACATTGCAATCTGTTGAATCTTCCAGGTAAAATTGGGTAAAATTACAGTATGTCACGTGATTTCTGTGATTGTTGGTAAAGAAAATACCTGTCATGGACTAACCAGATGTTTTTGGTCGCCTCACAGGGACATGAACAACTAATGAACCCCTGAATGCAATTTTTCGTAATCAATAAATATTAATTGACTGTCCCCATCTTGGGGAGACCTGCCCTAAACTATGTCATTACCTTTAATAACTTCCATTAAGCATCGTCTTCCGCTAATGCCTGTTAAATTCAACGAAATTGGCGCTACCGGTCTTACGATGCTCATGGTATTAAGAACACCAGGCTTGAAAAGTTGGTCTTTGGAGGCACATCGTTAATATTTTACTGGTTACGTACTCCCACAGCTGTTGTGTATTATTTCATCGAGAGTGCTTAAAGAGTGCTTAAAATCCATACAAGAGATAGGTTGTCTAAAAACTAAACTTGCATAACTTGTTCACATGTTAACGGGTGGATTATGTAAGGCCATTTTTAAAGTCAGTATCTGTTTTCGTCCAACATAGTTCTATATCGTAAACAAACAAATCGAAGATGTGTTTCAAGGTGGAAAGGTAACGTTTGTAAATTAAGGTCCTTATCTTGCATTATGTCAGCAGTGGTCACTTGAGCAGAACTAATGTAGGCATACTAATTGATAAAGACATCAGTCTTGAGCATACTTGTTAAGATTTGTACGTACAAAGCTTATTCCAGAGATAATCTCTCTCTCTCTTTATCTATAATACAAAATATTAAGATTTTGTATCAAGACAAGACGTTGTAAAACACATCTATTGGTCATTCTTTATTGATACTGGTAGGCCAGTTTATCTCTCATCGTCTTCATCTTCACCTCGTCGTGAAATGTAGAAGCGTTAAATCAGTTTTATTTGACTAACAAATTCACTGTTTAGCAATAATGTTTGCGTATTATGTAAATATTGCTTGAAATCATTTGCTCTTTTATGCCACGTAAGGATGTACACAAAGAGATTTAAACAGGACTGGACAGTGAAACTTCAACGATCTTTTTTTAACGTTATCTTATTGAGAAACCATGCAATATGCATGAGGGTTTAATTCAGTATGCCAAATTTTGACTGCTTGCATTTATCTTATGCAGTCCTGAGTGACATCTACAGAAATGTCAATTTATATCACCGAAATCACAGGCTTTGCACATGTCAGACATCTGGTGGACAAAGACAACAAAGGTTATCATTCATGTCTTTTCTACTGAATAAACAGGGTTGACGTTTTCTGTTTTAAGTGTCGCTAGAGTCCTCCTCTAGTTTTGTGACCGCCCAAGATGGAAAAAGATAGAAGGCGAAAGCTTTTTATGTCTCCTCGAGGGGCTTTTGAAGCATATGCTAGGTAGAATCATGTTTCGTACTGGTGCACCACCCATGCAGGTAACGATGTTATAGAAGTAAAAAAACGGGATTACCTGAGCACTTGAGATTTTAGCCGTGGTTTTTATTATTTCTGTGCATTCCGTTTTTCTGAAAACATAAATGCGTGGCGCATTTTTTTTATAACACTTTGATAAAATTGCCTCATGCAAGACCGAAGACCCCACCACCCCCGTAGTGGTCAACGATCTGTGCGAAACGCCCTGTGCAATTTGCAGGAATTGGTGGAAACAAACATTGGTGGAAAAGATGCATCATTTGCAAAGACATTTGCAATTTCTGAATAACCACGAATTCCTTGTGATATTTTATCTCTTGTAACCGACACTTCTGCTAAAGCGATGACCGTCTTGGTCTTTTTTAACTCAACAACAACAACAACTCGGCTATTTAGGGGTTTACAACCCTACTAGTCATGATAAATATAAGAGTACAGAAATATAATAATAAGAAAAGAGTTATAGC
>JAQIXS010001134.1:0-33452 GCA_034700785.1 Rossiulus vilnensis | reverse complement strand
TTGTGACAATTGTGACAAAGGGGTGGGTGGGTGTTTAAAAGGAGGCAAAATAGTGTGACATCAATTATGGACGGCCCCCAAGTCCATTACCGTAAGAGTTGGACCTCCATCCCGCTAGGTAGCAAAGATGATCTAGATGACGTTCCCTAATTTCAACGAAGGACATTATTTTGACTACTGTTACTAGCATGTTGAGAATTGCACGTAAGATGACGTCAAATTACAACATTAATGAAGAAATTTCAAATTTCACAATTACGTGTAACTGTGTCTAAAAGTTTAATTCATGTGAAATGGCAGATTGAGGGACAAAAAGAATAAATTTAAAGTCATTTAAATTCATAAAAGATCAAACCAGCATTGCATAACCTACAGAACATTCAATCACTTGGTAATACTGTAAATGTCCCACCAATAAAAACACCATTCTTTACATTATATATTCCATCATGCTGTAACCAGCATTCAGTGACGCTAAAGTAGGGCTCCCAAGATGGCGTCGACGTGTTTTGGCTACAGCGCTTAGCATGCCCCCCCCCCCAATCTCGCATGCACGAGCGCTGTTTCTATGGCAACAGAAACATCGCGCCTTGAATACGAGCGATAAGTGGCCTGCCGGCAACAGATTACTACTCCGCTTTAATTCATAATGACTGGCGAGAAACAGAAAATGTGCAGGCAGAAGCAAAACACCTGAGGAGTAATCTCCATATCCAGTCGAAGTTGGGATTGTTTTAGTGATTAACAGACATTGAGATCGCTGAGAAGAAGAAAAAATGGGGTTCTCGAGCCCAGGATTTGGATTTGCGGAGAAACAACAGGCGAAAAGAAAATGTTTGCTCAGAATCATTTTCCACCATTTCCTGTGTACACAGGCAGGATATTCATCGAATCTGCGTCAATTTTATATATCGTTTAAGCACTGCCTCAGGCCTAGTGCACTGGGAAAAAAATTCTATTTTCATCATCCATATACGAAAAAAAAATCTCGACAATCCATCGACGAACAAATTGCCCATTCAGCGTCCGAGGCCTAAATAACAACCGAAAGCATATCAGGAATGAGAATTTTGAGTATTAAAAAACGACGCGCGATCGAAACGGATCCGGAAGCGCGCGGCCCAGATCAAAATGCCCCTGTAGGCATTTGGAGATTTAAGACGACGCTGTTAGGGCCCAAAGTCGAGGCTTGCAACGCCGTGATGGCCAATTCGAAATGTCTGGATCCAACCAGCTCGGTTCTGAGAAATTGCCCCCTAGAAAATACATTTTATTCCAATTACCGTGCCATTTTTCATTTCTGAACAGTGCGCACACGAGTCGAAATCTTGCCCGGGCTTACGACAATCGCTGATCAATCGTTTTAGATCGCAAAAACGTTCAAAACTATCCATGCTCGTCAAAAACATGGAACTTAGGGAATTGTTACAAAAATCGAAAATTCGTAGCGCCTGTAGCTGCAATTTTGAATGTTGAAATAAATGTATGATCCTGAAAAGGAATTATGCTCGTTTGCAGACAAGATATTAAATTTCAATTCAACTTGATATCCTACTGCCAGCAACTAAATGGTATGCCATTGAGGAGTGAGATCCACATACAGTTTTTTTTTACAAGTAGCCACCTCATCTGGGTGAATAAATTGAAAATCGAGCGTGAAATGAGCCGATGGAAAAAAATTGACTTTTTGCAGAATCTCAAGAAAAATCCATCGTTGAACTGTATTATAATCAAGCAAAGTGAAAATGTCTGTTCGATGATTATGTTGCCTTTTTTTCTAATCTGTTAGAAGGCCTTCAGTTTCACTTTAGAAAAATGCATTTCCAATAACCAGGAACATATATGCAAGGCAATACCTTGAACATTTCTTGCAATAAATTGTAATTTTAATTCTAAAAGCACGTTCGTTTCTTCTTGAAAAAGGTACCTTACTTTGGAAGACGACTGGAATAGGTTTACGAGCGGATCTTAGATCAAATATTGCTTGATCCTTATTTTTATTTATAAAGAGCCATTTTTTTGACAGCGAGTAAAGGTGTTCCTGCCATTACGGTGGCCATTTGAGCAAAAAATGTAAGCAGACAAAGACCCCAGCGCGCCACTTCCAACTTTTCGCCGGCTTTTTCTCAGTTAGTAATACAAAAAATTTAATTCAATATAGATCAACCGGTTATGTTTATGATCGAATCAAGCCATTTTCCGACGTGTGTCGAATAGGAAGGACCCTGTTTATACGTCAAATCTCAATTTAGACTCGTCACATGCGTTCAGAGAAAGGTTTTCCAGCTACACCATGTTTATTCATGCTACGCTACGTTTACAGTTCTGTGCTGCAGTCATACATCAAGTCAGACGGTGCATCGAATATACTCCCGAATTATTCATGGAAGTTGATATAAACAACGATAAAATAATTTTCACATAAAACGAGATTAATCCCTCACATTCTCTAGTATACATCGGGGTTACTTCTTTGTTGAAATACGATGCAAAAATGATTTAAAATGGCTTTTTAATTACATGTTTTGAAAAAAGCATCCCGAATGAACATTAAAAAGATACAATGTTAAAACGCATCTGCAATTTTTTTACATCACTGTAACAATGTGTTGCCCAAACACTATGACATCATCATGTAGCGCTCGACATTTTGTAACAACGTAAATAGTTTGAACGTAGCAAACAATGTAATGTACATATGAACACGTATGGAGCATCACACGATCACACGATGCTCATATTAATAATAAGAAGTAATAATTGATATTTTTATAAGTACAATATGTACGCCAACACAAGTTAATAGCTAATTATTTTGATTTCCATTTTGCTTTTTTAATGTCGATAAAATTGACGACGGTTGTTTCGTATTTCATTAGCACTAATGAGTTGCGTTTAATAACAATACCCTCATATTTAATTGCTTCGTAAAAATGTCCAATTTCTATCACTAGCAAATCAGGAAATTTTCTGTACGTCTAAGCGGATTTAATGAGATGACTTTCAATTAGTTTCACGTTACTTAAATGATTAAAAAAAGCGGCCAATTATTTTAGAAGCGAGTTTCAAGCATTGCTACTGCCATTACATGTTTATTATGCTTTCTGTAGATTATATACATGTACAATACAGTAAGTCAAGAAATGGCTCACGTCTCTATCTTTAATTCCTGAAGCGAATTAAATAATTATTTGATATACGAAAATGTTATCCTGCTATAAATTCAGTATTTAATGCTTGCCACTGTCGTCAGCAAATACCTTCAAACATCTGGTTATAAAATAAAAATATATTAACAGTGGAAGACAATGCTAACTTGTGCGATACAGTTCAACTGTATGTTAGCTTTCCTAGAAAAGAAATAATTTATCACCAGACACCATGCGGTTTACCACAACATATCATGATTAAACATTGCTTTGTAACACACTTAGTATCAGAACATATTTTTACTTATTACAAGATTTTTACTTTTCTACTAAAAACAATGTCTTATCAGAAAGAAAGAAAACGTAAGTATTGTAGATGCAAGAGCTTACGCTCGACCCTGTACGTGACAGGGAAGATTTAGGATTACACTATATACAACTACGTTTTGTATTTTCCCTTCTACTGTGAGGTTGTAGTAAGCAGCAGATTCAGTACAATCCTATTCAAAAACTGCTTTTCTATATCATCGATCGATGTTATTAAGGCATGTTTTGAAATTGCCAACTTGTGGAAATTGTTCCATGAAAAGCCACACGTTTTTTAGGAGCAGGCATGGATGTACTAAAGCGAAAAAATGGATAAGGAGGATTAAAAATTGCAGTGTAGTGGAGATGTCATTGGTTTAGTAGATCTAGCCGTGATTAATTTTATGCATGCATAACATACGCTGTCGTTCGGCAAAAAACGGATCAAGTAACAAATCATTCTCTTGAAAATGACACCGCCAAATTAATCAAACAAATGTAATTTGCAATATAAAACCTCGGCACATTACTAGTGTCTAGTATTCATTTCATATTCAACTGATTTTGAACATCCGACAGAATATGGTACTGAGTTCAACTGAAAACTGGATTTAAGTGAGCTCGAGTACGCTTTTGTCTCAGCAAGAAGGCTTTTAAACATGATCTTTTAGAGCGCTACTAAAATTAACAACCAACAGTGTATCTTTGGCATGGTGCTCACGTAACCAATAATATAGCGACCGAATGATGATAATATAAATGATAATTCGATGTTAATTGTATGAACTCTCTGTTAATCTAAATGATAATATTATATGACCCAAGCTGCTTCTATTGGCAGACAAACTGCTTTACAAACTTTCTACTTGAACATTTTATTTCGAGCCAAACTTTATTTGACTTTCATTTCACGCATTTCGTTCTTATGAAAAGTTTCATTTATATGCATACTTTAGAGAGAGAAAATAAGATAAAGATAAGATACGTTTTGTCAAAAAATCCTTGAGTGCACTTCCAAAGTCTTCAACCAGAATCAATATAATTTGTACTTTGCAATAATTAAATGTGAAAAAATAAGATTTCATTTTGACGGGGATTTCAGACTTCATATACAGTACATGAATCTAAAAGCTTCGTGCTGAGGGTGTGACTAATTTACAGCAAGATACATTGCCCTTTATGCGAATAGTTTTGAATTACGGCGATGCTGGTACTTCTAATGACTAGGTGCTCAGGTCTATATCTTTCACTTTATCACTACCAGCAATACGAGGTCTTCATTAACTTCATTAAAGAAAAAAAGGCAGAAAAAACCCATTTCACCTTATTAGGTACAAAAGCACATATCTCAAGCTCAATCTTAGCAATCAAACAAGAACACAAAGAAGATTTCAATAGCCTGAAAGCGATGGATGTAGAAAGGAAAAGCGTCTTATTTGGTTAGATGCAAATTTCAAAGAATCAATCAGAGGGCACGGTCCCCGTTACTTGAAACATGGCACAGACGTGGCATTGATTTCCTTCCCCTCTGTTGCACTTGGTCGTTGTAAAGTAGCTCAAAAGCAAATATTCTTACGAAACTTGCTAAAAATGAGACTAGCAGAAGACGCAAAATGCGCTATATTTCCAAGAAACAGAAGAGACACTTCCGCACGACCCCGAATAAATTTCAGACAAGTGAAACTATCAAAGAAATTCCACGAAGCACCTATAACTTAGCGTAAAACTCTTACGTACTTTTTTTTTCAACAAAACTAAAAAAAGAATCAATGGCAGTGACAAAGGTATTTGCAGGGCTTACATCCAGTTAATTTATGTTATGATAGATATCAGCTGGCGACGTTTCATATTACTTAGATACATAATGAGTCAGGATGGAAATATAGCACGAAATAAAAACAAGAAAAAAACAATTCAGATTAATTCCTAGGAATGAAAATCTTGATTGTCAAATGAATCTGGCCAGTAAAAAGGCTTTGGAAAATTGAATTAAGTTTGGAAGCTAAAATTGCTGGAAATAGCATTTATTTGCGTTTCCTCGTTTAGTACAATTTTTTTAGTTTCTTTAAATATATTTCTTTGAATACATTGCATTCTTATTAGTATTATACACTTATTATGTACATGCACGTCGTCATTTTACATGCCGATTCAACAAAAAATTCCTCAAACATGATTGACATACACGTATACGAGCGTATCAATTGACATATGGTAAATATAGCTTGCCTTTAAGGACAATTAACATATTAATCTATCAACTATTCTATTCTATTCTATTCGATACCCTACAAGCAGCATATTAATGCCATGTGGTAAGGGGGTCAATTAATTTAACCCAAATTTATACACATAAGCGCAATTACATATTTTGAACAGTTAGAAGAACTGAAGAATGATAGGGAAGGGATTACGGTCGTGGCTGATTACAGAGGCACTATCCCAGCATTCACCTGAAAATATTGTGGAGACCACGAAAACCACAATTAGGATAGCCGACCAACATATTAATTAATATATCTCAATATATATCCTATATATATCTCAAAGGGCGCCAAACCACTCCAAAATACGTTTTTTTTCTCATCTTAAAACATTGCTGGGGCCATTCCCCACCTGGTACAGTAATGACGAAGCAATTGGGATATTCATTGAGCTTGTGTAATGAAAATTGTCTTTGCCTTCCATAGAACGTAATGCTAATGCGAAGCACTAGTTTGTAGTTGTCAATATCTGATTATTTCTTGATTATTTGGACAGTACAAAAAACCATTTAAACTAAAATCTGCAGATATCTAAGGAGAAAATAACAACCCTTTCTCCTGGGGAAAAGTACGAAAATAACCATAGAAACCGACGAAAATTGTTAGAATTTTGATCAAACACCGTAAATACGAGAATAACCCCCTCTTGCGCTCATTTTCAAATCATTCGCGTAGACTTCACAGCAAATATTGGTAAGATAAAAACTAATAAAGATTATTCAATTATGGCAAATTAAAACCACGTGAGTGTTCCAAAAACATGTTTCAGACGTGAGTATCACGACTTCCGACATCAAAATAAAGTAATGAATAGTATTAAAGCCACAAGAGAAGAGGGTGTTTTGAGCGTAAAATGCTGTGCCATATGTGTGACGCATATGTCTGTTAAAATATCGACAAAAACATTTCTTTTCACTATGTTCTCGTAATTAAACGTCATAGGTACATAACGTCGGAACATGTTGTCGTTAAAACGTAATCAGATTAGTACTATCTACATGTATATTTTTCACAAAATAATCCCTCTCCTGAAATGTTGATGTTTGGCGCTTGGTGAGTAATGGTTTGGCGCTTGTTATATTATATTACGTATATAGATATAAATAATTTACGTTATTTTACCATCCGTGATCTCGGGATTAGCTTATAATGCAAATTTTGAAAAACAAAGATTTTTTCAGAATATTCGAATGATCCTGATAAAGTCCAAGTGATAAAACGACATTTGTGATATTATGCAACTTTCATTCACATCATTTGATTGGGACAATCTAAGAAATGCACTGCATTTGCATTTTGCGACAAAACTAACGTAAACGTACGTTAGACGGCGATTCCAATTTACAGACAACTATCTACTGTATTTATGGTTTTTTCCAGAAATTCCGAATCTCTTCCCGATGAATAGGGACCTGCGATCCTCGTATAATTTTTTTTATTGCTCATTTGAAAACGAATTACATCTGCAATGTACACAATCCATGCGAGACTGCAATTGCCAGTGAAACCCCATTCGCCCCATTTGGAATTAAGTAGAAATTAAACAGGTTTCATGCAGCCCAAGTCACACGCGCACGTTTCTGGGTGGATGTATTCAAATAAATGATAACAGCATCTTCATAAACGACCTGTTTTATTGGATGTGGGCGAGAGTTTTCAGGAAACTGTCGCCGTAGAAACAGTTGGGCGTCAAATGGATACATGCTGCAGTGATGCAATGGCACACTCAAGGGTGGGGGAGGCACAAGGGCACGTCCCCCACCCCCAAGGGTTAAAAGTGTATAGAAATTAAATAAAAAGTATGAAAATAAAAGAAAAATAAGGAAACCTATTCGAGAATTATTTTAAAAAGTCAAAGAATGTGCTTAGGGCACCACGAAAACAAGGGCATTCGGATGTACCACGTTATCTACAATATGTGACTCCCTCACCCTTTTCAAAATATCGTCGAGGGTGCATTTTTTAATCGTGCAGAGTGAATGTGTTTTGCTACAAATTGTTTTTTACAAAATAACAAACTAAAGGATGTACTCAAATGGATCAAAATAAAATATTACATTTGCCAGGTTGTAAATAAAAATAACTATTTTCAAGAGAATAAGTGAATTAATTTCAAAGAACGAAATAAATGTTGAAATAAATTGTTTACTGATTTGCATTGCATACTTTGTACATTTATATAGCTAAAGTTATTATTTAATTTAGTATATTTAATGCCAGATGTGTATATTTATATTGTCAATATTTACAATGAGTTGTATGCCTTAAGAGCAGTCTCATCGCAGCATTAGAGTTGTGTATGTGAACTTTCAAAACGTTGAATTTTAAAACAACATTTGATAATTAACATTACATTAAATTCAAAAATACGTTTATGTTCGCCTCAAATTTTGCTAGAATTAACAAAATTATTTATCCTGAGAATGTTGTTACCGGATAGATACTTTGTAATAAGTTAATTTAAATAAATTGAAATTGTACTATAGAATAAAAGAAAATGTGCATTGTATGGATCCTACAGATTTCCAGTCACTTTCTCCAAGTGTCAGCAAAACATCCTAACGTGGATTTTCTTATAAATGCTTACACAACCAGGAAACACTTAGGTTATTGGCCTCCCTCATTGTTATAGATTTACATGCAATGCAGTTTCAACATAGACATAAACAGCAATTCTTTTTGTATCAGGGGAAAAGTACCCTTCGCCGATGGAACATTATACTGTGCATGTAGTTTTAACATAAAAGCACGTCGCATAATAGCGCACTACATTATAATAGCATAAATATTGTGTTATTAATGCAAAATGCCCTTCTTTCGTACCAAATTTTCCAAAGCTGAGTTTCGAAACTCAGCTTTAGGTTCATGAAATCCATATTTTCTATACCGCATGCAGAACATGGCCATTTTGTTGATAGCGTTACTTTGATCCTCGACGAAATTTTAATTCAACGTGGCTATAATATTAGGCAAAAATAGCGTCATTGTAAACTGCAACACTATAATATTTATTTTCAATCATAAAATTCTCATAAATAAACACGTTAGTCCTTTATTCGTACTTAATTCATTCTCCCAGCATTCCCATAATCCTTCTTCTACTGGCTCAGAATTTAAAAATGCGCGAGCAAACTATGAAAATAAATGATAAGACGACGAAAGTATGATATTTGTATTATTTAAATTTGCTCAACATTCATAACAATAGCATGCACTGAAGTGGCAGGTAGTCACTACGTTCGTTTTTGCATGTAGAACACTGCCGAACTACTAACATAAGTATCTTTGCAATTTAAGTTGGAAAATATTATTACATAATTCAGCGCTAGTTTATTAAATGACCTGCAATAATGTAAATGCCTGTATTTTTCTCCAAGGACTCGTCAGAGTGGGGAAACAAGTATCATTCCATTATATTAAAAGGAACTATTAAGCGGGACTACTCTACCGGATTTTTTTTCTAAGTTAAGCAGTCTTCTTTTTGAGAGCAAAATGCATTTGCAAAGCTACTAGCATGCACGCATAAATCTATATAAGATGTCATTTGAAGAAAGAGTACTAGAAGCAATGGAAATTTCATATAAAAGTAATCAAAATAAAGCTCAGAAGCACCATAAACAAAGCATTAAATTCAGACGTTAGCGATAAACTGGAAGCAAGGACGATGGTCTGAAGCTCATCAGCTATATTGCTATAAAAAAAGAACAGTAAACCAGATGCCAAAACATTGTATTTTGTGGTCGACGTCCTGCCTTTGACAATTATAGTAATTTAGTAATATTATATCAATGCTGAATATTGGGAGGAAATAAAACGTGTCTACTGTTCTAACGCGGTCTGCTCATTAATATTTTAAAAATTTTTTTGGCGATTTGTGAAAATGAGAACGGATGCATTCCGGTGCATGAGTAACAATGTATCAATATTTCCACGAAAACAATAAGGCAAGTAAATTATGTGACTGTATTCCTGTTAATGTGGGGAGTGTCCGTTTTACATGTTTGCATATCCAATATGCATGAATGCTTCTAATTTAATCAGAACAACAGTTATTATTTTATCGAAAAATTAATCATATGTTAACAGATCATGCATATATTTATTACAATAACAGACTAGTAAGGCAAAGTAATATTATTATATATTTCTTACGCAATAATTCAAAGCTGATCTGAGTTTTATAAAATAAACAGCATAAAGAAATTTCCCAAGCAAAAAACTAGTAAGATGCAATCGGAAATGACTAAAAATGGTAATCAGAATATACGAGATAAAATCATCCAATAAGCAACTAGAGAAAACTTGGCATATCAAAAGACCAGAAATTTATTAAATATCTGTTTTGTTTTAATACTAGTTATCGTATTTCTGCATTAAAAATTACGCATGCAAAAATGCTATTAACGAATTAATGCGGTCTGCTATTTACTTTAACTTTAGGATTTTAGAAAAGCTTTTGCGCGGAAATTGCTCACGCAGACCTATTCGTTTTGGAGCTTATCTTATGATTTGAGCGCGTCGTCGTACATAAGAAAACCAATAAAACAGTACATGTGTAAGGTACGCAGACTGCAGATATATTATGAAAAAAAATGCAATTTGCAAAATATATAAGCACGCAAACATTTCTTGTGCGCTATAAGAGTTATACTTAAATATGAATCGACTGAAAACGGAATCTTTAAAAATGCACGAATGTTCTGCTGCATTACCCATATTTAATTACTGCAACAAAATATCGATTTTAAATGAGCCCAACTGCAGATTAGTACTTGTTTTTGCAATGAAGACCGTAAAATTCGTTCGTTTTAAGATATGAAAATGTTATTTATGAAACAAACACGCCACGCAGTTGAATGGACTGCAAAGCATATGTAATAATGTAAACTAACAAAAATAGCGTATTAAACCTTTAGTTCCAAGTTTGATGAACAACATCAACGGTAATACATCATCTTATTCAATCATGAATAAGAAAACGAGTAAGCCAGAAAATGTAATAAGACTATAGGTGGAACTTATTGAGTAAAAAACCAAAACATGTTTTTCTTAAATACTGAACAAGAATGTTTAAATAATACTATAGTAACCTTTATCAAGAATTTTTAGTAAACATTGTGATACATTTATGGAATTTGTCTAAGTTTACAAAAATATATGCAACAATTGTAGCTTTAATTCACGTAAAAAGTCTCAAAAATTACACTGTACATCGCCTCAAATGTAACACTGAGCCATTTTATTCCAACTCTGCATCAACATCGTTCTTAGCTGGAGGCTCGTTTTACCAATGGACTAATGATAAATTTCCATTTTTTGTCAGGTTTTTCAAATTCAAGATTGGCCGCCTCATCAATTCCACGACGTGCGCCGACGGCCACATTGAAATCCTTGACGGCATCGAAGGTGTCGACATGACGAACAAGCAGACGCCTGGTTATTTTTGCGGCGAAGCCGATCATCAAAACATCTTCATTTCGGAAACCAGTCAAGTGAAAGTGGTTTTCTATGTGCAACATTTCACAGGTGAGCAGCTCCCGAACACGGAAAATAAACATAATAATCCATAGCTAAGACGATCAAATGATGAGCATTTCTAAGACCCCATTATAGTTGCGCTCCAATGTCATCATTCATCGTGTTGCCGGTTGCCAGGCGGCTTTTATTTCCCAGTTTAATATGTTGTCATAGACAATGTCTACACCGGTAATGCATACGTTCTCATCCAGCGGCTTGCATATTTTTCGGCTCGCCTTTAATAAGCAATACGTACAATATTTCAAGAGTCTATACGTAGCATTATATTTCATGTCAGAATCCTAAATCCCTAAATCTAGAAGACAGAATGTTTCGCATGCAACGTGTCAAGGTGAGGGGACAGTGAAATATTAGGGTGCGCAACAAATTAATGTGCAAAATATAATCAAGTAGACGAGATAAATGACTAATGTCTTCGTTTCCCCAATTACGGTCATCCTTCTGGGCTTTGATTGGCTTATTAGCGTGACCCAGATAGTGATGCATTAAATTATGACACATCCGCAGCCAAAAGATACTGTTTGGCCATTTCTCGACGATATTGCTATGGAATGCTAAGCAACTTCCGAAAACCAACTTTAGCATGCACTGGCAGCTGAGATATATTTGCACTTTTGAAGTACTGCACTCCTGGGATAATGGTCTACCAAAAGTTTATATGAAAGCGTATTTTATCGCAACATCCTGCAGAACCTAACTTATGCAGAATTAGCACTTCTATTATTCAGATTAAGGCACTTTTTTAAAATAATAAGGTCGTATTATTGTTTTGGAGTATGTTTTCCCCCCCATTTTTCACGTAAATATTTAATTAAGAAGATTCAATTTATTTTAGGATATCAACATTACAAGAAAATTGTTTCAGGAAGAAAAACAGGTAGTGATTAAAGTGTTTAGAAAAAGTCACGTGGCTATAAAATAAATTATATTGTATAAAGCTGCATTTGGCTATAGCTTATCTGAAATAATGCGATTTCTGAAACGAGTCGCAATTTCTAGAAGTATTCATGTCATTTACTATACAGTGTACATGCAGAAGGCCATGCTGTTTCGCGAATGAGTCGCCTTATATTTAACCTGCCTTTTCCAGGAAACGTCATTTTTAAGACGAAGGCAAATCCAGATTTATCGAAGTTAAGTTTCATCGGAGAGGTTATGTGAGACGACAACGACTCGCACAGTATTCGTTTAATACACGTGCGTACAATTTGCAAGGGATTATATACATTTCCTCTAAAATGATAAATGGGCAGAAGTTGTAATCCTAAAAAAGGATAAATTTAAACCTTAAAATGATACATCTTATCCTTTTCTGGCTGGTGAACAAATGCGATGGCTTTGAAATCGTGAGCGTTTGTGATGAAATCCACCCTTTTCTACTAAACTTTTTTTCTGAGCGTACGGTATTCGAATGCGCAATAGAAATGTCAAGAAGTCATACCAATTCCAGAATATAATCGCTATCAATGGTACTGTAGTTGTAGCACTGAATCGAAGCTAGCAGTACGACAAAATCTTACCAATGAACGTATTCGGCAACTGCAGTGATTAAGATGCACCCCTTCTAACAAATTGTGCGAATGAAGCACACGTACCAAGAAAATGCTATTGGAATTCGACCATAAATACAATGGTATTTGCTGTTCTTATGCACTGAAGGTGGACTGAAGCTTTTCCGTAGGCATTTCCAAGCACGCCACTGTCAATTAATTCGACGCCAATGATCGCATTAAAAAGAGGGAAATTGAAGCTGCTTTTAACTAAATATTTTTAAGTTTGAGGAAAACTGCAAATTGCATTCACGGCATTTTCGCCTAGGCCTATTTTGATGTGAAATTCCGATAATTAGATTAAGTAGGATCATTTTCTTGGCTCCTTTCAATACTAAAGAATGAATTAAAGCCCAAAACAAGAAAGTAATTGGCGAATAAAGAAATCGCAGAGCTCCCATTTGGCACAATTAGGGCGTGAGCCACTTTGAATTTTGTTATGAGGAGAACCAATGCCACCACCACGCTATAAAACTTGAAATTTGAAAACATCCGTTCGTAATGAAGCGAGCTTTGAGTGCCGAAATCAGCAACATACCCTCTCTCGATATTTCCCATAAAGAACATTCGACAAAAAATGTATACGCATCAGTTTAGTTTAACATTTACGGACTCTGTTCGCAAACTCTTTCTGGTATTTAGGCGGTAATAACTTCAATGATTCTCCGGATATTCAGTAAAAGCATTTTAAAACTATGCACGTTAGCTTCTCCAACAGATTACAATAATTCTTCCTGATAAATAATTCAGTGTTTATGCACAACGCTTATTTGCAAACGTGTTTTATGTATGGTCTTTCTGTGCGTCCGCATGTATCCCATGCATTGCAAACCAACAATCCGTTGTAATATTTTCAAATACAGAGTTCGCAATATGCATGTAAAAGTTTGAAAAAATCTCTCCCAGCAAAGCGTGGAAACACCGCTTAGCTCATCAGCACTCAGCTGTGATACCGATAACGGCAGTGTAATTTCTCCATAAATTCCCCTGAAAGCTGCATGAAAATGGGAAAGGTGAATTAAGATAAGGAAGAAGCCTGCGCAGATAATTCAATAAACGAATGTCGACCAGCGTAAAAGCGTCCATAAAGAGCGTTGCTTCGTAAAAGGCATCTTCAAGGGGGCAACAAGACCACTACGTCCCTCTCGAGGTCATTTGAATTATCAGAAAATAAAACGAAGATTTGTGTGGCAAACCTAATTGCTTTGGAGAAGAAGCTCGCATTCTCTGTACATTAGGCATAACTAATTTCGAAAATGCAGTACAAATATCTCGAGTGAAACTTTGTTTGGCCTTCACTCGAAAAATATAAAGGGCATGTAGTCATATGACACAGAACAGCCATGCAAAATATATTTAAGGATATCAAGAGACTCAGCATCTCAGTTTTAAATTTTAAATTATATACTGACGTCAAACAAGTAATTTAAATCGATGTTGTAGTTTTTATTACATCAAAACGTTTTGTTTTGCAAAATGTCATTTACAAGTACAATTGTACGAGCTAATTTGTAGTTTCAAAAAGGGTGAAACCATCACTTAAGAAAACCGATGGAACCGTTGATTAAAATCTTTTGACTAATGCAGTTAGAGCGTAATTACCAACGGTCGTAACATGTTAGACAAGTGATGGCATCGCATTCAAATCAACGTAATTTTAATCATCAATTTACTTTCATTGTAGAAAGTTCATCGAGGCATGCATTAGCAGGGCCTCTATACGACTGCAATAATTACCAGTTAACTATTCAAATAGTCAGAGCGCTATTACGGTAATAGCGTTTTTTATGGAGAGTTAAACTTTCGCCTGCAATTCTTACTCCCAGTTTACTGCACTTGGAGACGATCCCAGTCGCAGTTTTCAAAATAAATCGTGGTTATACCCTCTAGCATTTAAATTCTTTGTCTTAAAGTATTAGTTAATGTGCGACTTAAACGAAAAAACTGTCGTTGTTAAATGGCACATGTAATTTCGACAGTTTCCGTCATCAGCGTTTTAAATTTCTCTCCAACATTCGAGCTTTTTTTTGCGCCAACAATTCGAGGCTCCCAGGGGTATAACTATCTATAAAATAAAAGTTACGCAAGTGCTTATGAGCGTTTAACAATTGCAATCTCGCAGCTGCGAACACCGCGAAAACAAACTTTATGAAAATGGCTAAGGAACGGGGCACTTATAGCATACATGTATGCCCAATTCAGGTGGAAATTAGGTTTTTATTCTGATTAAAACCATCAACGTTCATTTCCTAACGCTCACTTTCACACTCGATTTTAAATTAGATCGAAAGTCAAGGCTTGCAGTTCTTCAAAGGAAATTTTGAAGCTAGCCAAGTAAATCCCCGGAGTTGAGGATGGCTTTGAAACTTTGTATGCCCAGTCTTCCGTCATTCAGAAATAAAAGTAAAACAAAAATGTAACCAGCGTTTCCATTTAAACTGAATCAATCAATACCGAATAATACGTTCCACTGCAGTCCTTCGGTGATAGTGACTGCTTAATGAATTAACCTTCAATAATATAGCCAAGTCATTTAATAAGGCGGATTAAAGTACGTTATATGAATAAAATGATATACATGCATTCTATCCATTCTCAATATTTCTATCGATTGCTTTCGTCATAAGCCTTGTTTATTCCATATTAAAAAATGCGAGAATGTCTTTATCTTCAGGCTGTTTAAATTGATGGGTAACCTCAGGGAAAAATGCAAGCCGCAAACATCGATGAAAGACTTGGATTAATAATTCGGGGCAAACTTTTCATTTTATTGTAACCAACATTTCCATTTTATAAACTTTTCAATTGTAGATGAGCATACATTTGTCGAGCAGGAAAAAAAACCTGTCAATATTGTGAAAAATAACCTGAAGGTACACCTGCATTACTTTAGGTGTTAACTCGATAACGTCTGCACCAAGTCATGCAAACAATATTGAGAAACTCGGGAAAATTCAACCAAAAGAAATTCAATTTGTATGCGGCACTGCGCATGGATTTTTTTAGAACGAAAAGCAACTGAGTTTGAACCGACACTGAACAACATTTGTATACAGTGTACATGTATTTGGCAGTGCAAAAACATTTTTAGTCAATCAGAGCGCGATGGCATGTCAAAACTTACATAACACGATATACGTCCAATAAAGTGGAAATAGTTTAGCAGGATGGTCCCGAACTTAGAAAGTGCAATTGTTTATTTGTTTCTTGCAATTGTGCGTGTAATACAGTGTCTGCAGATCACGAACCTATCATTTACATGTACAACAAATATACGGTTGCATGCAAATAATGAGGGTACTCACTATTAATGATCCTTGACGATAGAAACAGAATTTTCTTCCAAAACTTAACAGCAAACACCCAACATAATATTAGTGATTATAGAAATTCAGTCGTCAAACGTGTTAAGTACTGCATTCAAATTTTTAGATAAATACAAGGCTGAATCTAAACGATTACTACATGTAATACTGTCAATTAGTACTAATGCGTGTAAGTGCAACACTGATACCATGACGTCGAATTCCTTGAATAATCCAATATTTGACATTCTTGCAAAAGTATTGCGGCAATTCATGCTGAATGTTTCTGCTGAATATTTTGTTTTAGCCTGAGTGCTTCTTATTACGAAATGCTGACTTTCAGTAACAATTAATTCAAATTATCACAATGTATTGTTTTGAGGAATTTAAATTGTACGAAGTTCAATATTTTCACTTAAGCGCGAAAATAGCATGGCTTACTCAGAATCAGAAATTCAGGAATGCTTTGGTAATGTTACTTTGCCCTTATAAGGATGTACTTGTTAAAATGAAAACAACTAATAAAGGGTGATCGTAATAAATAAAAGCCATTATTGACAACACTGTTGATAATCGGACTAATTAGGATGGCAACACAAGTGATAGGCTATAACCGACCAGCATGTTTGCTATCCATAAACAATTGCTAGAATGCATCAACCACAATGTAATTTCATGAAAATGGTACTTTGTCCCGGAGTCTATTTGTGGAAATGCAGCAAGGATGAACTCGTCATCTGTTTATGACAATAGCGTTTCCCATTGAAGTGAGAATAAAATTTGACCAGCGCGGCGTTGCACAAATATGGCCTGCAAAACGAGATGCATATAATGATGCATGCATACAGTTGTTTCCATGGCAACAGAATACTTGTACTTTTGTGCAACATCCGTTACATACCCTTTATAAATCCAACCTCAATGGTGCAAATAAACTGCGCAATAGCTGCCAGTGTTGCCTGTACTTACATGTATAGACTATACATGTAGCTGTTTACAGATCAAAAATACTCGTTCATGAGCATTGGTGGCTAAAACGAAGTTCGGTTTTACGCTCTAAAAAAATCAAAAGAAAATCTTTAATCATGCCTGTTTTGCTGCTATTCTTTAATTATTATTAAGTCCGAAATATAAATTGACATGCAAATGTGTAGTTAAATATACTGTTAGCCCTTAAGATAGCGCAAAAGCGCAGACCTTTTCAACAACAATTAACCGAACAAAGAATCATGCATTTATAAATTATGTGACAAATAACAAAATTATAATAATAGACAAGGTGTATATTATAGCAAGAGCAAAACTGGATAAAATCTCTTCCAGGAAATTATATGACGCTAGATTCCAATAGTTTTTCATTTTCCTTGACTGACAGTCTGACAATGTGCTACATGTTCGAAAGTTTTCAACAAACGGTGGCAGGATATTGGGAATAAAGTTTGTATAGGTCATCTAGCCTATATATCCACCAAATTCGCCTATTCAAGAGCAGAAACCAAAACTGGCGCACAATGCAGAACTGCCAGCTCAAGAGTTAGTGGACATTATAGAAAATGTCATTTTCCTGCGGTCTAAATTTATATGAAGAAAATGTCTTGGGCTAAATGTTCCCTTTCTGGGCACGAAGCCGGTTGTCTCCGGTAGATTACAGATGATGACTATGGTTCAGATTTATGAAGCTGCCAATTCACGTGCTCAAAATTCAGAGCATCTGCTTAGGACGACGTTGCCTCGGCATGCCGATGCAGCATGGATTTCTGGACAATATATATTTACATTAAGCCCAATCTTCTGCGGTTAGACAGCATGAGTCGCCAGATGAAACTTGGGTGCACGCATACAGCCCAAGAGTATACAAAGAACTCAAATAACCGGAAAGAACGTTCATCAATATGGCGCGTCTAGCTTTATGACTTTAGGAAGTAAAGCTCTGTTTCGTGACAATACGTTCCGAAATTTCATTTCCATTGTGCAAACAAACAACGCACATTATTGCATGGGTAGAATCTTCAAATATTATTTTTAAGAAAAAGGCATATCAGACGCTTTAAAATCAAGACAATGATAAAAACATGAGTTCATCGCCTTTATTTCAATATTGATTTCTTAGGCTTTTTATGCAATAACCTTATAAAGAATCTGTACACGTTTTTGCTATCATGCCAACACCCGTGGTCACCGTCACAACCACAATAAAGTGCATGTGTTTCTCAGAGGATATCTGAAGAATTTTGAAAGGAATGTTGGCAAAACAGGCTACTGTTCTAGAGAAAATGCTTGCTTGTGGATGCTATCTGCAAAATTCCTGAATACTGGCATATACCATTGAGTGGGTTTCCTTCATCTTTTTCGTCCTTAAGCGCATCTTAAGACACTACCATTTCAGTCCACAGACTGAAAACAATATTGTCGACGATACAGTTGCTTACAATGGCAATTTAGATTTAAATCGCTCTAGAGATTGCTAGCTATAGGAGCCTGACGACTGCCGACATTTTGGAATAAATATTATTGCCCATGCAGTCAGTGTTTCATTAATACCATTGAATTTTCTTTCTCTACTACTACGTATCATAAATATAAATAATCATAAAAGATAAGTATAAAAAATGGTTTAATTAATCCCTGGTCCCAGTTCTTGAGGAAGCCCTAATAAATACTATGTTATGATATATCATTTATTATATTATAATATTAAATTTTCACTCGTGAAAATACGTGGAGAGCATATTCATGAAAAGAAATACACCTTCCTCCTGCTTTAATGATAATGAGCTATTGAAATATTCAAACAGTCATCCAAGCACAGTGTCTGTAAATTGAACGACCTCTATTGATCTCTTGTCAAACAGTGAATCTACATGTACGTATCTGATAATGAATGCAAGATACATAATCGCACGTATTTATTTATTTTTCATTCGGTGTACACATTTCACAATAAAAGGTCACGTCACAAGAAAAATATTCTTAAGAACAGCTCATGAATAAACAACGCTCTGATTCAAACACTCATACTGAAAATCGTACCAAAGAGCTTGCAAAACAGCCCATACGCAAAAATGGCAATTACCATAAGAAAACGTTTTAATGCATGTATGCGCACAATGGCTTCATCTGGAAAATGCCACACAGAGCAAAGATGATGCTTCTAGCCACTTATTGAATTTTAGTTTAAAGATACAGAAAAGTTCCTATATGGTAATACAAAAGTTTTGAGTATAAAAATAAACAACAGATCGCACAATAAATTTATCGGGCATCTTATTGACGCACGGTATAAAGGTCAATGGGGGCTATGCATTGTCTGGATCTCGCCTAACAATGCCAATGCAAATCGTTTAGTTCGATTCATATTTGAATTTGAGTGCAAAGCACACACAGAGTCGCGCACGCAGTGCTGTCAATTTCGCGCGAGCCTCCGAATCCCTACCAATTTTCCATTAAGATAAAATTGAGCTATAGAAAATAGCATAACTCGAGTGTACATGTAAGATAGCAGTCGCAATTGAAATAGCAAATGTAAGTTATACACCTTTCTGCGATCGTTTCTAGCCTTGCAGGCTATTTGTCTCCTTTTCTTCTTGCAAGGGAATCTTGCCTCGTCTTCCGTTCCTAGGCCCCGTACTGTTTGCTTATGTCTTTTGCTAAAATCCCAGTGGCAAGTCATTATCTACTAAAGAAAATAATCGATCCTTACTCTTTATGTTTTTCTTGGACCCTTTTTCTCCTCTCGGAGCGTGGCTCTTTCTCGCAAACACGATTTAATGGAAGCGAAAGAAAATCACTATACGTTGGCGCTCCACGTCACCACAAATTAAATTGAAAGGCGAGAAAGACCACTCTCGAGAAATATTACAACAACAAAAGATATCGCCTGTCGAATGTTAGTTATGCTAATAAGACGAGAGGGTTGGAGCAGAGGGGCGACGAAATAAGGCATTGATTTGCAATAACAAAGTGTTCAACTCTTAATACTGAAACAACCAATGGCAGTGAACCCAAGTGATTTAGGTCACTACACACATTCAGGTTACTTAATGGCATACACTGCGTCATTTTATGTTTTAAGATCTGCATGGCGGACATCTTAACTGATATTCACTCTATACGGCCATTATATATCATCTGCATATTTATTGATTAGTCAATCTGTCATTGATGTGTATGGTATACAATCTTAACATTTTATAAGTCTGAACCTATATTTTTTTTAGTAAATTTACCTCTTCCAGTTGTATTTTCATTATTTAACACCTCGTAATTTTCTATTTAATTGCAAACGCTAAAGCGAACACTAATCGACAGTTTGCTGAAGGTATTCTTTAAAGCTAGCCATTAATACCATCTGTATTCTAAGCATAAATAGCAAGAATTATTTTCCAGAAAATCGAAAACATAATGGATGTATATTTTTGGATACCTGGTTATCCATGTTACAACATCCTTGTTAACAACAATAACCATAAATCCTTCTCAAAAGTTAGGAAACAAAGGTAAGAAATGACAATTAAAAATAGATATTGTTTGTTGCATTTTTTGCGTAGCTTTTGAGCAACATTGGGTATATAGTGCATTTAAGCAACACATTATTTTTATCTAATTATCAATTATTTAGGCTACAACTGAGTGTTGCGACCCGACTAGGCTTTTCAGGGTTAACACTCGCACCCTGTGCAAAGGATATCAAAATGAGTGCGAAGAAATATTTCTAAAAATATTGTGATTATAAAACGGAGGGGAAAAATCCATATTTCGCAAAGACGACTTGGAAATCGCAATGTTTACTCCTGACAAGCCGCAAATGATGTTCATATTTACTGTTCACCGAGGGGGAATAAACTATAACATGAATTATTTGAAATGGGTGTAACCGATATAAAGAACTTTGCTCTACTAGAATTTCTTTCGACAAATATATATAAAGCTGTAACAGAAATTACGTAAACTTTTCGACAACATTTTAAGACGCAATGGACAATAAACCACCATATTGGTTAGTGAAAATCAATATTGTTGTGTGTCCGTAAAAACAAAACAAACATTCCATCCATGCCTTAATATTGCATGTCAAAACCGAGCACTTCAATTATTTAACGTCGTAAATTTTCCGAAATGATTAAGAAAAATTGTTTTTAACAGCTGTAGTTCATTAGCTAATTTCCCTGCAGCGGATTGACACCCATTTCTCTATGGTGAACTGAATATAGCATCGCGGTCAAACGATAAATTTAATGAATTCTTGAACGCACAGTCACCTAATTAACGTCATGTACATGAGTATGTAACGAATTCATGCAAAATCAACGAGTTATGCTCAATGCAACATTTGAAATGACGAGAAAGTAATAACGATTCAATTAAAATTCCACCTGTTTCAAATGACAGTTTTGTGAATTTCTGGTTTACTGCCCTGCGAGAACATTTATAATTAATGCAATATTGTGTGAAATTTAAAATTCAATTAAAACGTCATTTGCACGCATACTAAGCAACAAACATACAGTAGACTAGTAGTCCTTTTAATATCGATGTATCAATCTGTTTCAAAATATATGCCAGCTGGCCCTTTTGTTATAATGAACACCAATGTAAACTACTGATTTAACCGAGACATTTGTAGTAGGTTTATCGCCTTCTAATACTTAGCCTTTAACACTGATGACGATAAAAAACTACACTGTATGTAATGTTTAGATCAATATTTCTTTACACAAAGGAATTATATCTCCTGAGTTAATCCGTAAGATTCGATTAGGCACCAAATCCTAAAATGAAACGACACTGCATTAGAAAAGGAAAGTAATTTGGCAAACAGCATAGCTTTTAAAGCATGTGGGAAAAAAAAAGATTTATAAAAACGTTAAAAGGTTTCTCTTCGAAAAGCAATGCCTGTCGTTTTAGATAATGAGGTTGATAGCACTTGTGACGTATTCGATGTGTATTAAGGCTTGTTGTTTCATACTTTTTTTTTGTTTTTATTGGGCAGAAAAGGTGACATATATTGTCAGCCTATTAATGTAATATTGTTAACTTGAAATTGTTCGCAAAATAAGAAGACTTGATTCATTCTTAGGGTTATCGTTAGTCTGCTTCACGATCAAATGGACAGTTTGAAAAAATTAAAATATACATACAGTATATATATAGGCTTGCCCCTTATTTCGAAAATATGTTTTATTAGATGTTTTGATTTGCAGTTGATAATATCTACCGGGTTAAATATACGTATGTTTGTCAAGCAAACGGGAAAAATCAATTTTGTGTATCAGTTATGTGTAAAATATTTCAAAATGTGAGCAAAAGTTGCGATACTCGTGTCAACTTGTTTGTTAAATTAGCTGATAACTGAAGTCGAAAATGGATTTATATCCATCTTGGCCACAAACGCAGAAATTTTAAGACGATGTAAGCATCAATTTTTTCCGTTTTGCGAATTAGCTGGAAGTGACATCTTTGCACTAATGCGGAGTGTATGCCCCATATACAACCAAATATTTATCTTTAAATGATGTGCATATTTTTGCCTTAAGATAATTCAAGCAATTATTGTTTTAGGCAGAAGTTTGTTGACATTAACGAACTATAGCAGCTTGCCGGTTTCGTGGGCAAAAACACAGATAAAGCTAAATTATTTAAGACACTTGAGATAAATATACATGTAGATAGTTTTTAAAAATGGTTAAACATCTGTACCCCTGAAAACCTATTTTTAAGCTTAAAGTGCGAGGCAGGGCAAGAGCTTTTAAGGTGCATCTACTGTATTGCATTTTCCTAAAATGCAATATGTCAGCTATTCTTTTAGTCAGGGTTCCATTGAAATTAAATTATAAATGCTCTTTTTCAAATTAACAATCTCGATTGGAATTTCCTCCATTATGGTGAATCGCGTAGAAAATGTGACTGTTTTGCGAGGTGCGAGTGTATCATCAGCTCTATTTTGGACCTTTACAGAAGTTGCAACTACACTTCTTCGCATCTATGAATGCTGTAGATTTGACATGCTTTGGCCCCTTGACACGGCATACAATGTCTTGTCTTCCCATATTACTGAGAGAAGTGGGTTTTGCAGCAAATGGATTATTGATGCCAATTTCTCTGACTTTAGCTCGAAACTTTGAAATTTCCCTGACCATTCACCCGTCTCAAGTTTTAAAACATGAAGTTTTTTTTTCCAGAAGAGACTTATTTCGCCTTCGACACTCGGGGTGAGCAGCAGTACCAGCTGTACGCCCGCCATGGGCCCAACTCGCAGCTGTACCCAGGGCGGCGTGGGCGCGTGGTCAGCGGTACCATCTGCGACAGGGTGTTCGATAACTGCCTCCTGGGCACTTGTTACATCCAGTCGCCCGGCTACCCGGGCGTGTACCCTCGCAACCTGCGCTGCAAGTACCACGTTCGCACCAGCGTCAAGTACATCCGGTTGCTCACCGAGAACGAGCTCATCGACATCGACGGCCAGCGTTGCGCCGACCTCATCCTGTGTCCGGTTCGACCGGTGACCAAGCACTGCCCGTTCGACCAAGTGCAGATCTACGACGGCGCCACGGAGGACAGCCCGCTGATCGGGGTGTTCTGCGGCCGAGGAAAGTTCCCCTACTCGATCATTGGCAGTGGCCGAGACCTGTTGCTGGTGTTCGTGAGTTCGCCAGCGGGGCCACTGCTTAGCACCGGCTTCAGCTTTCACGTGGGCCCCTCCTCCAAGTGGCTAGGCCCCGGGGCCACCGTCGACAACGGCACCTGCGACGCCGTCTTCCACAGCGCCGCAAACCTGTCGGCCAACGAGCGCCGCTTCCACTCGCTCTCCACCTGGTACCCGCCCAACACCCGTTGCAGCTTCACCATCTTGGGCGAACCCAACGAGGTCATCCGCCTTTGGTTCAAGACCTTCAGGTAGGGTTATTTACAACGTTAAATCGCAGCCAATTAAGCCGTGGCTGTTTTTTAGATTTGTTATTCCTGTAAAAATTTGAACGCTGAAATCTAGTTTAATTGGTCACTATCGTTCATTATTTCATTCTACTGGCTCTTGAATCGTTGGTTTCTTTCAACCGTTCTTGCCTTCAGATCTGACTGAAAAAGATCGAGCCAAAAGGATACTTCCACATGTTCGCTTCCGATACGTATTGTAATATTGTAATTGCTAAACGTACAATATTTCTGCCAGTGCAGAATGTCGTCCACTAGGGTCTGAATTGTTTTTTTTTTATAATTTGGAAATGCCTTATTTATTTATAAAAAATACATTACTTAAAAACCGTTAGGGCAACTGCTTTCGGAATTTGCATTGCAAGAAAAATCTGTTTCCGGAGGTCGCGTAATGTTTTTTCCCATTAGTTTTTATAAATAAAGGGGACATTTTGAAATTATAAATAATAGACCCCTAAAAGCAAAAATGTGTATTTTTATGCATGGTGGAAATCCTTTTGGGTCGGGCTAATGGCCATCCATTGGAAGGACGTCCTTTCAATGCAAAAATAAGACCAGTAGTATGGATTCGAATGGAGCCCGCAGTTCCATAAGTGGACTGGAACGTAAGGTTGTAACACCTCAATGGTTCTTTAAGCCTGTCTTTTACCGAAGTTTCTTCTCGAAACAAGTGCTTGATTAATTTTTGGCATTTCGCACTGAGACCCTGTACGTCTTGAAAAACACCATTCTCAACTTGATGAAAATGGCACATTGCCACCAAACTACAGCGCGAGTATTCGCAAAAAAAAAGAACAATTCGTATTGTAATTTAAGTTTCTCTTGGAAGACTTCTAAACGGCACAATTTGCCTACTTGAAAAAAAATCGTAAACGCCACCCGACGTTTTATCATTGCATTTTATCGCATTAGCACCATTATACCCTTTGACGTCTCTTGCAGGGTGAGCGAGCAGCACCACGCTATCGCCCCGTCCAGCGAGTGCGGCGAAACGTTGACCATCTACGACAGCCCAACCAGAGACGACTCCAAGCTGCTGACCACATTCTGCGACACTTGGTCTGCGCCTGCCACCGAGCTGGAAGGCTTTGTGTCCTCGGGGCCTGCGCTGTACGTGCAGTTCACCAGCGCCGCTGGCTCCTACTTCGGCTCCTTGTTGGACTACTGGATCCAGTTCGACTTCTTCAACGCTTTCCGCTACGGCGCTCCCGTGGACGGCAGCCCTTGTGACGAGGCATTCACGGCCTCCACCTCCAGGCGCCATGGGGATTTCTCTTCGCCGCTGAACAACCTGGTGTTCCTCGACAAGAGGGACCCCCTCACGTGCCGCTACCGTTTCGACGCTGGGGTCGATGTACACGCCCGGGTTCTACTGACCTTCACATCGGTGGGTTTCGCCCCCAGCCGCCACCAGCAGTGCGTGAGTTGCGTCGAGGACGCCGTGGACAAGATCCTGGTGGAGGACCCTGCTGAGAACCACACCAGTCGCTACTGCATCTGCGAATCGTCCCTGCAGTCGAACCGCAGTCGCCAAAGTCCCATCACCTTCCTGTCCGCAGGTCCCAACGTCGACGTGCTGTTGTCCATCAACGCCAAGAACTCTGAAGCGTATTTCGGACGCGTTGAGGAGTCCGTCTTCAGGGGCGCTTACGAGTTCCTGCACGGCTTCGGCTGTGGCCCGTCCATCCTGGAGGTGCAGAACCAGGGGGAGCTGGTGTTTCCCGACCCCGGCCGGGGCTACTACGATGGGGGCAGCACGGACGTGGCCGTGCGCTGCATCTGGACGCTGCAGGTGAGCATGCGAAAGGACGTCTACCTGAGGTTCGAGCACGTGACCATCAATCACAACTGCAGTCTGGACCGCATCGAGATCCGCATCCCAAGCAAGAAGCACGCGTACAGCAAGGACGCCTACCAAATCGTGTGCGGCGCGGACCAGGTAAGGAGTATCCATTGTCACACTAGCGTTGGTTCCCACATGAAAAAGCAGGATGACAAATGTCATCAAGAAAATCTAAATCCAGTTATTTGCAAAAAAAAAACTATGAATTTGGTTGTATCGCGCCCGGTATAAAAAAAATGAGTGGTTCTGGTAAGAATGTCATATTTTTAACTATTTTGGGATTAACAGAAAAACGAGTCGTTATCTTTTTATGCTTGGAAGCTCTAACTTAAACCTCCTTCCATCCGCTAAATAGATTACGAATTCTGTTCTATAATTACCCGTCGGCAGTGGTGAAGAAGTATGATGAAAAATGTTTTCATCAAAATAATTCAAATTTAGTTTCATGCCAAAAAAAAATTGACGCACGCGAAATTATGACTAAGATTGAATTTAGACATGTCTTGGATCAGGCCGTTTCTTGGATTAGGAGGATGGGAGGGGAATGGAGTTCTGATAAGAACAGCTTCATCAACTCTCATAACTTCTTATTTTTAACAAATTTGGGATTAACAGAATAATGAGGCCGGTTCCTATAGAAATGTTGTTTTGGGAAGCTCTTACTTCAGCCTCCTTTCTTCACTAAGTAGATTCTGATCACTATTCCCCTAACTACATGTCGGTAGTGGCGAATACGAATATATACTGGATTAATGTTGAAGGGGTTTTAGGGTGCGAAGGCAACTGCAACAAGAAAGAGCCCAGTCTACGTAGCGACAGTGCTCCTGTGAAACAGACAGTGGAGGGAAGGGAGACGGAAGTAGCGGGGAGATATGAACTTGTTTTAAAAATACGAAATTGTCTGAAAGGGTGCATTCATCTTTTTTTATATTTTTTTTGACTCACCTATGCCTGGTAACAGGTATTTAAATAAAATCGTATAAAAAGGACACTACCAGCATTCAGCTGCTACTCGGGTGTAAAAATTTGATATTGGCCATACACGTATATAGAATATATCACTTATTCCATATTTCAGTACACTAGAAATTGGCCATAAATGGACCTAATGTATATAGTCATATCTGCCCAGTCACATCTATAAATGCCTTAAGACCATAAAATCCAAACATCTGCACATGTTTTTTACATTCTTACATATTGCCATTTATGTCAACATAATTACTGATATGGTTATACATACAAGTATCTCTATGTCCCTTCTTGGAAAAATATACATGTACAATACAATAACTTATTTTAAAGTTAAAATGTTGCTTATATTATTAGCATGTAAAGCATTAACGTGAGCATTAAGTGAGCAGTAATGAAATTGTCTTTAGTAGAAAGTCGAATATTTTCCATATAAATTTGTCTGGCCATGTTGCCATATATGATGATGTCAATACGTGACCAGTTATGGCATGTACCATGTATAACCCCATATATGGCCATATTTAACTTTTCCGAAAGTTCCGTACTTCATTCGGAATGACATACGAAGCGCTTTTCTAAACGTTCCAATTCCTACCCACAGAAGCTGGACTTCCCCACCATCAGCTCAAGCAGCCTGACGTCCAACAGAATCCTGGTGGAGTTCCGGTCGTCACAGGTGGCCGACCAGAGCTTCAAACTGGTATGGACTGAGCTGTCGCAGGTGGAACACCACAGCAAGTTTACGATGGAGGCATCGGCGGCAGCGTCCACAGAGTGCTTCTTCATCTGCGAGGGATCGAATACGTGCATCCCTCAGGACCTGGTGTGTAATGGCGTCCGCAACTGTCCCATTGGGGAGAAACCGGACAGTGCCTCGGACGAGAACCTGGAGCTGTGCCGTCGCGAGGAGAGTACTATCAACTGGCTGGCCATTGGCTTAGGGGCCGCCGGCGGCGCCATTCTGGCCCTGTGTTTTATACTCTTGATCCACAAATGCTGCAAAAAGTGCCATGATTCGGACCCTGGTTGACCGAACGTCGCCCACTTTGTGTTTCGGTGAAAATGTGCAGGCTGCTGCTCTTGATGACGTCACCTGACACTCGCTGACTTGTGTTCTCATTCAATCGCTTAGCGGCCCGGCAGCGTGACGTCATCGGTTCCGGGCCCCAGGTGGCTACCCCGACGTTCGTTGTTGTTTTCTAATGAGTATGGTGTATCCCTACGCGCGTGCGCCGCTTCACTCTGTTCGTACGTTGATACGTTTTGACAAATAATGTTCTTTGAATGTTACATTTCTAAAGTGCAACTTTTTCCAAAACAGCAGCTATATGTACCGAAAGTTAAACCCGTTATCTTTTTTCAGATTTCTAATTATAATATCCTGATTGTGATTTCGGTTAGTTTTTCTCGCCTATTTTCAATTGTTTCAATTCGCTGCATTGTTGCATCAGGTGTCGAATTCTCGACAACCAACTATGTATTTTGTAAAAAATAATATAACTGACATTAAAAATCAAAATCGTTATTGCCTGTCACGTGCATCTAGTAGGGTTTTTAAAGTTTAACTTCTGCAAATTAGTGAATGAGATGAGAATTAAATGATACAAAATATAAGGGAAAGTATCAAATCCATGCAGGTTACTTTGATCGATTTTATATTCATCCCTGAACAGATATGGCGGCTAAAGAGGAATTCAATCGAAACTTCGAACATCTTTTTCATATGACCTGGTCCTATATTTTGCGTCATAAAATTACGATTATCAAGATTGAATGAAAGTCGTAAACGGTCATTCAAGTGAGTACGCTCCTTACATTCAACTTGTGCAACATTCAGGTGAGTCTGCCCAGTTCAATAATAATTTGGGAAATTTAGTGACAAATAAGGTGGGCGTATTACTGTGCAGGTCAATTTTTAAGAGAATTTTGAAAATAAAACAAAACGACAGCTAAAAGTTACGAAATTTCTCTGGCGAAACCGACGATTACGAATTTTTACTCTTTATTATAAAGATGTTATCGTATATCCTACGATCAATATAATAATTCGAATTTTATTCCATTTAAATTTCTGTCAAACTGCAAAGCTACGTTTAAAAACAATCATCTATCGACTCTTTGACATTTTACATTTTTTCCTGTTAAGAATATTCTAGGATAAAATATTTTAAATTGGCCAGCATTATTGACCTAGCATATTATTATGGAAACGCATTTAAAGGATGACGTCCATGCCTTGCAATTTTTTTGTCGAATCCGTATGTTCTCACGGAATATGAAACCAAATTAAATATTCTTAAACTGCTCTACTCATCAAAGTGGATATTAAAGAAAAACAATACTTCACCGCAATTTGCGTAGAAAATTATTTATTTTTTGCATTGCCGCCATCTTGTATTCATTCTTATTGTCTGTCAGAAAGCTACAATTTATTTGTTGAAAATGGCAACCAATAGAATTACTTAAACATGCACGAATTCATACAAGTTGTAATTATAAAAAAATCAAGATTCAAAACATTTAAGCATACTCAAAATTCTACAATATATCAGAGAGAAACTCATACAGCTTATTAGTGAGATTTACCAAAAAAAACATAAATAATAATTCCATCACAATTCTCCACACAGTTCATATCTAGAAGTTGGTGCCCATCGAGTGCAGAGATGATAATACTTGTCACATCTCAACGCCAATGATGGGTTAAACCGAAATACAATTGACTTTTTCGATTTGAACATATGCACGTTTTTCTTTAACTTCCTCATTATTTGTCATTGTTAGACGCACTAAACGAATTCGATCTCTTTTCTGCTATTGGGTTATTGTATTACCGCTTCCTGGCAGTTCTTCGAGGTTATTTGCTATGAAATTTGCCAATATTATTTCTTCTCATTATCTGTCTCTATTTCCCCGACATTCGTTGCCCATCTTAATGGTCTGGCGTCCAATCATGCAACAATAATGCGAAACATAATACCCTTTCTACTAGCTCAACCAAGAAGATGGAAAACCGCCACCTGAGAGTTTCGAAAGTTTTCCGGAACTCTCAGAAAGGTCACCCAGCAGCGAATTCATCGCGTAACAATTGATCTTCGAGATTCAATTCAGGCTCTCCATATAATGATATGGGGCTGAAATTGCAACAAATGGAAAGGTTCCCTGCGCACATTGACACGGTGGACTCGACTCCCCAGCGTCCAGGGGTTTCGATAGATCGCCATCGATCCAGAAATACTTTAGATTAGTTGAAACGTTTCTTAAAATCGTATTTAGGAAGTCGCCATAAAAAATCTTTAAAAGATTAATGAGTGAACTGAACATACAGTAGACGACGAAAGTCTGTTTCCGTTTCATGTAATCTAAATGCGGTTATCTAAACAAGCTGAACAACACATGGAATTGCAGAGGAAGTAGCAATCCATAGGTTGCCATGGAAATGAAATGAAGGTCGCAGCTATCTGCTTGCAAACGGAAGGTTGAACGATATAGAAGTCATGCAATATAGATAGAAGTAAAAATGTCTTCATCTGTATATACTGTACTTACACTCGTAAAAGCTCTAAGCAAATTAAAAGCATCAACCAAAATAAAGATGTTATAGAATTTATGAGATTAGTTCATTTGGTGTACGTGAAACTGGAATGTCATTCAATAAGCCAACACCTCCATTTGCAAGAATACAACAGGGTCTGTTTTAGTGAGGTCAACTGCATTAAACGAGCCGAGACATCATCAAACACCAGAGCCGAAAACATCCAACTTGACAAGCTTTATTGTAAAATTCTGACGTCATTTGCTCTTTACATGTATCTACACCTGCAATGAACCACTTCTCACCCCAGTAGATGACGGCGAAAATGCCCGACCAATCGCGTGTTGACGCAACGTTTGGAGAGAAAAAAAAATCCAATCTTATTTGCATATTACATCTCGATGTAAACATCGTGAGTGCAATTTGTGAAGCGTTCACGGTGTCATTATGAGTAGGAAGGCAAAAAGTCAAGGATAGACGCTGCGCATGCATGGACCTCCAAACGAGTGCCTCTTTATGTGCATTTCATGGCAGTTGAAGAAAAGTGATGAATGTTTTCTCACAAGGATGAAGGCACTCACTATAGTAACCCGCATTGGTTGCCCGAGCAACATCAAAATCAAATGCGCAAAATACAATACGCCGCCTGCAAAAATATACAAAAGGAAGCATTTTTAAGAAACAAACAATGGTTTGGCGAAGACGGCTGGAGTGTCAGGAGCTCCTCGTGCATGCTCCCTTGAGTAGCAATTTAAGATAAATTTTCTCAACCTAAAAATCTTTGTTCGATAACAGAAATAGACATTTTCCCAGATAGGTCAGCGAAATGTCAATGATTTGTCATGAGAAATGATCTCGCATAACGCTAGAAAAGCTTTCTCTTAGCATTAGGCCTATCACAGCTTACCTTGGAAGGGTCATACTTAGCAATACCACTGATGCACGGATCTGACTTAACCAACAAGCCTAGCAATTCCAGAAGCTGGATTTGAATAACCATGCATATTAACGTGTACATGTATCAATGAAATATAAATGCCAGGAATGCTCATAATTGACAAAACAGCAAAAATTCCCGATACCTTGCTGCGACGTTTGACAAGTTTTACCAAAGATACTGTGAAGTATGCATCTTTATGATAAAACATAAGCGCCACTGATTACAGATATGAAGAGTGTACATTCCTCTTTTAAATAAACCGATTGAATGAATCACGTTCCAAAAAATTTCAAAAATATGAAACAAAAATTAACTAATGTGCATGAATTCGTGAAGTCTCGACAGCAATAGAAGTATTGCACAGAAAACAGCCTATATGTAGTGGTTCACAGATCCATGGTCACATGCAATGAAACCTTAACTGACCTTTCATTGTTTGGTTTTGCTGACACCCGAAGACGCTATGTGGCTAAATACTCTTAGAAGGAATTCCCAAACCACGCATAAGGTAATTGTATTAAAAAGTACCTGTAAGTTTAGATAATAGAAGGAACAAAGGGGCACCTTTAAAAACACCGGATAGCATTCCAGAAATCTGTACGCCTTATCTACTGCGCAAGCTCAATACCACGTACCCCATCGAGATCACGCATGCATACAGTAGGGTTTAATAAACTATAAATAATACCCGAGAAAAGTGAAATAGCCATGACAGGTTAGGAAAAAGCCACCAGCAATTGCCAGATTCTAGCACTGAACGAGGGTGTCGTTAATGTGCAATTTCCACATCACCAATCAGCTAGTTTATTAGATGCCGCCTACACCGTGCCAGTATCTCACAGCATTTGTGCCAGACATAGGGCCATATTGCTGACAAAATGCAGGTCGGTGCCCCATCCGTTCTAGGAATTCGGATAATAAAGTGAGCAGACAGCTAAAAAGCTTTCATCGGATGCAACGAGAGAAATTGTCAACCAGCTGCAGTCAACAACAACAACAGAAAACGACTTAACGGGCGCTGTTAAATGCTATTTTCATGTAGCGATGTCAATGCATGGACGGTACAGCTTAAAGGACGGTAAAAGACCATCGGAGAACTTATTGTTTGACTTCCGGGCAAAATGGAACGTGAGCAAAAGAAGATGAATGAAAGAAAAGAGATGGAATGGGGTGGATATGTGGAGGAAGAGAAAGAGGCATTACTGGAACCATAATGATCTTGCAGCAGAATGGACGTGGCATAATAATATTCTCATATTCTGGACTAAAAATGTCCATGGATAAAATCAAATTGCCTGCCTGAAAAATTGTCAACCATTTCTGTTGGAAGGAATTGTTAATTTTTTTCTGCTTGATAAGACATAGCCAAGAGAATCATTGTTAGTCTTTTTTTTTGCAGCGATGCCCTCATTATAGGCCTCATATCATTACCACAATTTTTTTTCTTTCAAGCAATAGAAAAGCGAGGTACAATACTAAGCACCATTTGGATAACCATAGTTCCAATAATTTACATCATTTATTAAATGAACACCTTCATGTAAATGAGCAATTAAAGATGCTTTAGGGGTAAATATATTGAATGATTGAAGAACCAATTACTATTTTAATGCGTTAGACAAAAGCGATAAAAGAAATTAACTTAACAATAATTGCTTACATAGTTCGTGTAGGGAGAAAGAGGCTTTGCCGCTCAGTTAGCGTATTACAGATGCCTTACTTTCATTATGAAAGTGCTTCCAAGATTAAATACGTAAACAACTCGAGTGCATTTGAGACAACTTGATTACATGTGCTGTAAAGTATGTAGGCTAGAACTAAAGGTTTGGCCAGACATTTTTTCTGAATTTCCCATCATCATATTCAGAATACTTAACTCGTTGGCACAAAATAGGTATGAAACCCGAAAAAGAACAGGTGTGCAATTATTTAGTTTGTTCAATATCTTGAATCTTAACGTACTCATGGCCGGTCTTACCAACTGTGGTTAAATTTAACCTCTGGTCAACCTGCAGTTGATCACAGTTTGACCTCCAATTTCGTTTTACCAACCGAGGTTAGGGGAAAAAAGGAGAGAAAAGTTGACCATACTTTAACCCAGCCTTCATGCTGGGTTAA